>JACN01053406.1:0-16458 GCA_000787155.1 Scartelaos histophorus | reverse complement strand
ATATCATCAGTAGAAGAGCAAGGTGAAGAGTAGAGAGGAAAGGCAAACAGCGCTCTCTTTTTGTTTAGGTCTAATTATGTTGTGCAAATACCGTACAAGTTGGTGTGTCACACAAATATCATTTGTTTACTTGGTGAGCTGTGAAACAGTTTAATTGTGTTTTTATTTCTTTTGACATGTTCAACCTTAATGTGTGTGTTTGGATTCCCATGTTCATGCTGCCCAGTGCTGTGCCTGTGTTAAGTCGGCAGTATATTGGTGATTAGTTGCTTTTGTCTTGCTGTTCTCTTTAATTAACATTCCCTGAGTGGGATGCTTCATCTGCATGTTTACATATTCACATAGCTTATGGTGCCACTTCCAATTACCATCATTGTGCAGACCGCCCTTGGTTTAAATCTCTACATTCATAACTTTTGGTTGACTTGCTGCTGTGGGCTCTTGATTGCTCACTTCCTGTTTACTTGGCAAAGGAAATGAGCTGGATGGTGGGACGCTCCCCATAAACACCCAAACAAAAAGCAGACGTGAAGGGGCCTGTTGCATTGCTCTGTCCTCTGTGACCTACAGAATAGAGGCACACTATTTCCATCATGGCTCCCGCTCACCTCACTGACCGTGTAATGGAGCGATGCCGTGGCTAGATTGGCTTCCTTTGCTTTAAAACACCACTCAGATGCTGCCGCTCCACAGTTTAGCTTAGCACACGCCACTGCACAGGTTTATGTGTGTGCATGCATACACTGTCATTAGCACGCTAGCTTGCATTATGATGGAAGTAATAAGAAAACTCATATACATTCTCTCATATGGCTTCTCTTTACATGGCTCATACTGTTTTCTCTCTGTGAAGCTGACAAGGATTTTAAAGTATCCTGCAGATAGAAGAATTTGAATTCAGATTCGTTCATTTACTAGAACAGAATGTTCAGACAAATACTTGATGTTGATTGGTCGAAGTATCATAACAACGAAAGATGAAAAATCTAACTTTAGTTAAATCCAGTTGAGCAAAACGCGTATAGTTCTTACCCATCTACAAATGTCTGCATGTTTTTCCACAAACAAAATAGTCTGTATTTCCTCTAAAAAGGCTGAAGTACATCTGTCGGTGTCACTATGTATGTTTTGGTTAGTTCAGATCTGGCTTCTGCCCAAACCACAGTGCTGCTCTGTGACTGGACTTCTCACATGCAAACGTTTCAGCTGAACAAGACGGATTCTTGTTTCGCTCCAGTTATGAAACTCTTGAACTCACAAAAATCACAAGAATTCCACCTGCTGGCAAGGCCTAATCCATCATCCACAATTGTGTTACTATGAATAGTTCCTGTATTTTTAATTAAAAGAGATTTGAGATTTGAGGTTTTTTGAAATGTAATCTCTTAAACAATGAATGAAAACTTTTCACTCCTGCTCCAAACAACATGCTTTTATTGACACAGGATTGTCTGACCCTGAAACCCCAACGTTTCATTGATTTCAAAGTTGGACCAAATTTGGACCAAATTTGATTTAAATTGAAAATACACAGAGACGGATGCTCCATACTTGATTAAATAGGGTGGCTTAAGTATGCAAGGGCATCCTTTGTGGGTTAAATACATAAACACTGATTAGGATGAAAAACAATCGATCATTTACATAAACCATTGTAAAGTTTTTAGTTTGTTTAAGTTTATCTTACTATAGGCATACGTTACATTTTCTGCTATTCTAATTCCATTCTGCAACTTAAGCACATTGAATATATCATTATCCATTGGAATAATGGAGTTCCCATTTGTTAGTGCGACTGTGAAAATTGTCTCTCTGTTAACAGTGACTCAATATTTTTCGGGAAATACAAAGGACAATATACAGACAATAGTATGGCCAATCATCAGAAATGTAAAAGTCATACAATTGTAGTTACATTTGTTTTTCCCAGCTGCCCCCAATCTCAAACTCACTATAGACGTCATTGACAATTTCAGGACATTGAGACCAAAGATTAGATCACTCAAATTATAAAATATGAACATAAAGGAACTTGAAAGCCCAACTTTTATATAACACATATTATGACAACACCGACAACTTTTTATTGCCACAGTCATTGCTGCTTTTACCAGACACTCAACTCTCTATTTGCTCAAGTTACATTAGACTGAGCCACAACCAGAAATAAGAGGAAAAAAAACACACACATCTATTTACGTGAAATGAAGAGCCAAATTACGCCTGGGAACATAAAGTGAAGTAGACAGCGCACCACATTTCAATGTATTAATAAAAATGACTTCCTTCCGACTCCTTGCGTTTTTACGTTTATAGTTGGAAGTGTGTCCTTCAAAGAGTTGATAAATGCTCGGGAGAAGGGTTTACACCGGGAGATGAGGTCATAAGAATTATAGCAGAGCATCTGTGGTTTTTAATGTCAACTATTTTACTGCATTTTCTTCTTTCATCTTTTCAGCCTCCTATTAACCAGCCCGTAAAATCAATCTTCCATGAATTCAAATCAGATGTAATTATTGTCCCAATGTTTACGGAAAAGAGGCCCATTTAGAAGATACCAGTGAAAAGGAGGAGTTTTTGAATGTTTGTTTGTGCTTAGAGTTTAATAAATACAGGCTAATTAAATCATTCAGTTCAGTGCATTCCACAGTCACCAGAAACAGCTGATGACACCGGGGTCAGACGAGTCAACTTAATGGCTTTAATAGGCTGTACCAAATGACTGCACCCAAATAGCTACAAGATCCTTTAGCGTTTACACATATACACTGAATCTCTGCCTTTTACTGACAGACTTGCGTACACTTACACAGCACTTTTTCACCATTGTAGCACCTTTTATTTATGTACTAACTCTTGTCTTTGTCTCACTGATTGATTTGTAACTTCTTGGGCTAGAGCATAGACAAAATGGGTAGGAATTGATTTGTGCAGGCCCTATATTTGAAAAATAAATGTTCTGAAATATAATATCTAAATATAAATACATGTAGTTGTGAAAATAGATAGTAATATGGTATATACTAAAACTGATGAGTAAAAGCTGATTTTTCTGCTAACCATTTAGTTAGAAGTGTGAAAAATCCCTCAGTCGTCCAGGTAGAATCCATGGCAAAAGGAAAATAAATCTGTCAACTGGACAAAAGTTATTTGGTTGAATACGTTTCACAGCTCATCCAAGCTGCTTCTTCAGTTCTGGTAAACTTGCGTACACTTACACAGCACTTTTTCACCATTGTAGCACCTTTTATTTATGTACTAACTCTTGTCTTTGTCTCACTGATTGATTTGTAACTTCTTGGGCTAGAGCATAGACAAAATGGGTAGGAATTGATTTGTGCAGGCCCTATATTTGAAAAATAAATGTTCTGAAATATAATATCTAAATATAAATACATGTAGTTGTGAAAATAGATAGTAATATGGTATATACTAAAACTGATGAGTAAAAGCTGATTTTTCTGCTAACCATTTAGTTAGAAGTGTGAAAAATCCCTCAGTCGTCCAGGTAGAATCCATGGCAAAAGGAAAATAAATCTGTCAACTGGACAAAAGTTATTTGGTTGAATACGTTTCACAGCTCATCCAAGCTGCTTCTTCAGTTCTGGTAAGAATGCTGGAAAACACAGTCTTATATCCCCTTATAGCCCCTCCCTGCAGGAGATATAAGACTGTTTTCCAGCATTCTGACCAGAACTGAAGAAGCAGCATGGATGAGCTGCGAAACATATTCAACCAAATAACTTTTGTCCAGTTGACTAATTTATTTTCCTTTTGCCATTTAGTTAGAAGCTCATTGTGTCAAAATGTAGATTGATGTTAGAGATAATGAGCTAAAATGTTAAACAACACTGGTTACAAACTGTATTTAATATAACATCATATGATATATATGATATGCATGATAAATTGTACTTTACAAATATATAGAAAGCACTGCAGATGTATTCCAGCAAATGCTTCCTGTTTGCTCACTCTGTTTTTCTAAAAATACCCTTCTCGGGAAATGAAACATAACAGATAATTCCTGCACCGATGAAAAGAGATGCACTATTTCCAGTCTTTACGATGCTAGAAAGCCAAAGTCAGTTTGAAACTCAAGTCTTTGTCAGAACAGATAGTTGGTCTTGACAGCTGGGAGACTGGACAGGATTTGTGCTTTTTCACTGAGGAAGTCTAGTCTCTCAAACCTCCGACAAGCACTTTCATGATCGTGCACGGCTCCTCGCTGACACGGTTTCAAGAAGAGACAGCCTGACAAAACTATTCACGCCATTAGATATGTGAGACAATCTGAAAGGAACAGAGCGGAGCAGCTATGTAGCTCTGGGAATTTCACTACTGCCTTTCAACCTGCTTCTCCCTTTGGTGCACACACAAGACTGATATTTTCAAAATGAGTAATCTTTCAAGCTTATTTAACCCTTTTTAGTATCAGTCATAAAAGAAAAGCATTAAGCCTTGTAACTGCACTTAAATGACAGTTGCATAAAGTGTCTGGGCATTTTATAAAGCTAAAAGGTACATCTTAACAAATGCACAAAGTAACTGAAGTTTACCAGATGGAGCTGTGTATGTCTTTAGCAGATTTTAATTTGGATTTCTTTTACACTGGCTATCTTTTCTGATCCAGTCCTTTATTTGAGATTATTTTAAAACTGAAAGTACTGGCTGGAAAGTCATTGTGACTGTAACTGTTATAACCTACAATCATTTCTAAATTAAGGGATAAATGTGAGATTTGATATTTTGGTTCAACCCATGAATACAAAGCCACATGACTAACAAACAATCGGAAATGCACAGTAAAACATGTGTGGCAGAGGTCAGACTATAAATAATATAATCATCCGGTCACACAAAAAGTGCTGTCCACTTATAGCGCTTTTGACCCTTAAAGATTGTGTAGCGCCAGCTTTCCTCCACATGTGAAACTCAGGGGCACTAGGTGAGACTGCACTCATTATGACTTCAGCTTCACATAAAAGAGCTTTGGTCACAAACCTTTCAGACTTCTCAGTGGGTTATTATACATTACTTGTGGCAAAGAGAACATTTAATTACACTGTGTGTCAGTCATTATGGCCCCCAAGCGCAGGTCCTGCTTCTGCACAGCCAGGGATGAGATGCCCTTTGAGGCTTCACAGACCCTCCAGACCTGCAGGAGTCTCCACTGGAGGTTAATGGAGGCTAAACCCTCGTGAACATCCTTTGAATTCTCTTTATACGCAATAAAACGTGATTCACATACCGTGGGCAGGTTGTTGTTGTCTAACTCAAGTTAATGTTGTTGGTTGTTTTTTTTTTTCAGTAATAGAATTTACCGTTCCGTGTGTATTGATTTATTCCTTTTGCTTTTCTGTGTCTTGTAGATGTGTATATATTCACTCAGTAACATTCTGCTATCCTCTTACACGTGTAATTTTCTTTGTTCAAATGGTAGTATGTGATGCAACATTAGCACAAAATACAGTGTATCCACAGGAGAGACCAGGCAGACTTGTTTCTAATTCCACATCTAAAGCTCAGGCTGAAGGGGTTCTCAGCACAGTGCAGGTCATCTTTGCACAACAAGTAAAGAGGCATTTTTATCTCATCTTTTGTGTCTGCATTTCTAAACTCTCCCCTGACTCTCTCTTTAAATCGAAAATCCTAAAGAGAAGCTATTTGACTTCTATGGAGTATTAACTGTACATAACATGTTTAGCTCACCACGGTCCCTTTTATTGTTTTGAAAATGCTGTATTTGCAGAAAACAGTGTATCAACATGTTTTATAAGTTTCACTTTTTTTTTTTTTGTGCTCTGAAGGGGCAGAGACTAAACAACACAGCCAGTGTGCGTCCTGCTAATGAGACTACTGCACACCACATCAGGCTGTAATTAATGGCAAATATTGTGAGAAATATGTTTAAATCTTTGAATCATGTCATTTGTATGATACTTCTTATCTTAAAACATATAATTATCCAGGATGACGTCTATTTATTTACAACTCGAAAAACAAACAAGCAAACCAAGTTAGACCAAGTTACAGGTCAGATCTGTGAAGGGGCAAAACCTGTAATTGAATCAATATAAGGTAGAGCTGTTTAATATCATACTGTGAAACACTCCAGGCAGAGCAATGGCACATCCATAGAAACAAGCAACCAAAAAGCTACATAATGCACCTTTAACTTCCTCAAAATCCATCCACAAACCTACAGCCTGTTCAGTATATGAACACATACAGCGAGTGAGCACAAACACAGATGGACTGAAAATCTAAAAGCTAAAAGTACTCAAACACAAACAGCACCAAATTTAAAAAAGGGCCTTACCCAAAGTGAAAATGCACCACAGACAACAGAAGACACTTCCAGATAAACTGCAGGTTTGAGACAAAAGGCAGGACTATCGCTCTATTCCACAGATTATTCCACTATATCACTTCCATTAAAATAACAGAGTTCTCATTTGTTAGTGTGTTAGTGTGATTTTTTGTTTCTTGAGCCAGGGTATAGTGAAAACAGCCAGAAATTGATTTGTGCAGGCTCTATATTTAAAAAAAAAAAAGGTTCTGATATAATATCTAAATATAAATACATGTAGTTGTGAAAATAGATGGGAATATTTAAGCTAAAGTTGCAACGTTAAACAATGGTTACAAATATTATTTAATGTATGATTGTGTGAAAAGTTGTCTAAAATATATAGAAAGAAGTGCAGATGTTTTTCAACAAACGCTTCCTGTTTGCTCATTCTGTTTTCCTAAAAATACCAGTGCGTTCCTTAAATTAAACAAAGCAGATCATTCCTACACTGATGAAAAGAGATGCACTGTATCCAGTTTTTATGTTGCTAGAGAGCTGAAGTCAGTGTGAAACTCAAGTCTTTGTCAGAACAGATAGTTGATCTGGAAAATGCACCACAGACAACAGAAGACAGTTCCAGATAAACTGCAGGTTTGAGACAAAAGGCATGACTATCGCTCTATTTCACAGCTTAATCCACAGCTGACATTTAACTAGATTTGTCATAAAGCAGGACAGCTCCTACATCTGTTCCTTCTTCCATCAACACACCATTTAATCATCATCACCTGCCTTCCCACATTTACATATTGATTTCAAGTACAGAGTGTAAAACTGGTGCAAGTTCTTTCAACAGATAAAACCACAACATTTTTTTGTTTTGTTTTTGTTTGTTGTTGGTTTTTTGTGACTTTATTTCTGAAGGAATTAAGCAAATAACAAGACAACTGATGAGTTGTGGCATCCGACCATATACAGGACAGAACACAGTGAACTATATGTGCTGTATTATTACAGCACATATATCTTCACCACAAAACCCACATAAATTGCAGTTGATTATAAAGGACATGGAGATGTTAGACTGGTACTTAAAAGAGATCAAACACAATGTTGTGACATTCTATCCCTTGTTCATTAAACATTTGATTAGTTCTCTCAGTGAATGATCAATAGTGAAACAGGAGTCGTGTGTGTGCATGTGGAGTTTGAGCGTAATGGGGGTGACAGACAGAGCGAGTGGTGCTGACCTGCACAGAGCGTCAGAGCGGCAGAGCTGCTGCAGGTCCAGACAGCTGGGTTTGTGTCTCTCCTGGTGCGAGCAGTCGGGGATGATGGTGCGTCTGCGCCTCTCAGCACAGGCCTGGTCCCGGCAGGAGCAGAACAGCAGGGGATAGCTCAGCTCCCATGACACCCGCTCAAAAAACTGACGCAGAGCCTGAAAGCAGAGGACAATCATTTCAAGGCCATAAGCTTTAATACTATAACATTAGACGCAGAGATCATGGCTGTGTATCTTATAATGGAATAATCAGAGTAATTATAAGATTAAAACACAGATTTACACAATTAAACACATGAATAAAGCTGGTCAAACAAGTATAATGTATCGGACAGTTTGAATACATTTCAATTAATACATTTTGAAATACATTCTGAAGACTTTTGCCCATTCACAGGGTATAACATTTTCATTTGAACTGTTGATTGCTATCGTAATAAACACCATTTTCATTGCTCTGAAATACACGTATAGACATTATAAACACGTTCATACCTTTTGGCAGCGTTTCCTGCTGCAGGGCTCCTGATTGGCCAGAGAAGGCTGAGGGGGTGTGGCCTTAGAGCAGATTGTGGTGTAGCTGGACCGTAGTCGTTTACAGGTGTCATTGAGATTACAGGCTTTAGCAGCATCCAAACAGGGGTTACAGGGTTTCCCTGCTTCAGAGCAGGGACTTGCCTTCTGCAAAGATGAGTCTGGTGAAAAGAGATTGAAATGAGAAAGCTAATTTAACACATATAAAACATGTGTACATTGAAGTTACAACACATCAAGCTATGACGTTTAATTTATTTTTCAAATCTGCCATAATATCACTAATGAATAGGAACCTCCGTATTCAACACAGTCTTCCCTGCTCTGCTCCAGGACAAACTCTTAAAGTGCCCAACTCCACCTGCAGGGGGAACAGTGACTCCCCAATGGACCAGAGTCAGTGTGTGCGGCTGGGAAAGAATGGTTCTCTGTGGTTCTCCGGACACTATGAGCTCAGGATCTCCACAGGGCTGTGTACTCTCTCCTCTGCTCTTCTCCCTCTACTCAACTGTGTCACCTCCAGCCACCACCCTGAGGCCCACAGGAGGCAGATGCACGAGCTCGTGCCCTGGTGCAGTGGAAACAGCCTGAAGCTTAGAGACACTGCGGCGCTTTGTGTGCTCTGCTCAGGAGGTGATCGGCTACAACCTTTTACCTCTCCAAGACCTGTTGGACCATACCACTGAGGCAAGTTCTTGGTTTGTGAAAAACGTCACTAATTATTTACCAAACCTATTAAGAGGAAAGAAATGAGATGATTTCTAGCAGATGTCCTTGACCAACAGAACGTGAATATTGCAGCAAAAGCAAACAGCTGTTTGTGCCATATTTTGTTCATTTTGCAAGGAGCAATAGTGTTTTATATTTCTTAACAACATTATGATAAGTACCAGCACTTGGACATGTTGAATACAGATTCACAACGAGGAGCAGAAACGTGTCCCAAAAATGTTGTGAGCTGCACTTCACCACATACTTCTCAAGCACAAATGTCAAACAGCAACTAATTTTAGCAGTCACCAGAAATAAATATAAGAGCCATGGCAAAGCGTATAAAGATGTCTATAAAACATAAACCATTATCCATTTATCAGTGCACAAAACTAGGTGATACATTTACAATGGAAATAGGTATTTAATCAAATTTGAGTTATTCAGTGCAATACGTATAATTCAGAAATCCCTTGACGAGCTACTTGGAAATGGGTGGAGAGCTATTGGTAGCTCCAGAGCTACAGGTTGGAGGCCCCTGGCCTAGGATGAATGTGGTGTGTGACTGACTAGAGGTGGTTTGGGGGCCAAAGAGTCAGATTCAGTGAATCTACCCCAGAGCAACTGCAACTAAAATAGTAGCTTACCACCAGGTGGACTGAATAATGAAATGTTAAGTGTCTTTTTGTCACAGTGTTCATCTGAATGCACTGTTAGGGTTAGGGTTAGGGTTAGGTCACCTATACTGATCCTATGCTATTTTGGACTGTCTAACTGTCAATGGGGCTTTCTGGAAAGAGCTAATAAGTACTTAAATGTGTTCATTATGACAATAAACTGTCTCCTTGTATTTTGAAACTACTGCAAAATATAGGCGCAAGAAGCAATGATCGGCCCTCGCATGCGCCAACACTGTGCCCACAAAGCTCATTTTTAGCTTTGTGGGCACATGAATTAAAGTTCATACATGTAAATGTTAGCCATTTGTATTATAGATTACATTTTTGCAGCTTTGTGCAGAGACTGTAACCTGAAATCTACACTCAGTATGTCCACAACACATAACATAGGCAGAGTTGCCTACAAGTGTACTTTTAAGAGCGTCATTTTACACCAGGGTCCTCATGTGACACCACCCATGTGTATTCTCACATTTAAATAGTAAACTTTTTACATTACTTTTGTTAGAAATCACAAAACAAAACTTGACAACAAGAGAGATGAGTGCTGAAGAAAAACAACAGCTCGCTCCTTGTGCCGCTGATGCCGCTCAATGATTTTTGCTCAAAGACTGATATAAGGCCCAAACTCGTGCCAGTTTCAGCCCAATAACAAATATTAAGCATGTTCTGTTGACTTGGATGGGCATACTGATGTTCAGGTATGTTAAAAGTCGCCTCAATTAAGCCTGCATGAAGTTGGAAATTATTTGCTATTTCAAAAAAAAACAAAAAAACATTTATTTAAGCACTATAAGAAATAAGAAAAAAAAAATAAATAAAAAAAAATAAGAAAAAAGAAAATACAACATTAAAAAAATATCAGATGGACTGCACACATGTGAATGTTATGCATTTATCATATACCTAAAAATAAAAGAAGGCTTTTTATATCTTGAATATGTTACACGTAATGTTTTTCAAAGAACTAGTTTGATATTTATTTTTATGATTCTTGCATTTCACTGAACACACCCCACCACGCCCTCAGTCTGCTCCACTCACCTACACACACCTGCACTCGCACAAAGGCAACCAGACCAGAGGCAAGACACCACCCTTAGGGACACACGCCTGGGGCGTGGAGCTCTAAACACGAGGTGTGCCGTGCCTGATTATCAGGTGGAGTGGAGTGAATTGCCAAAATCGATCAAATTAGTTCATTGAAAAAATTATGTGTAACATATTTCAGGCATAAAAAGCTTTTTTTATTTTTAGATATATGATAAATGCATGATGTTCACATATGTGCTGTCCAGGATGTTCTCTCCCCCAGCAGAGCACAGCCTTGTGCACCCAATCTATATCAGCTCAGTGCAGCTCTACAGATTGGTCTAATCAGGATCTGTACCAAAGCTGCTCATTCACACGAGGCCGTTTACTGCACTATCCTTAAGTGTGTTTCTTACCCTGTCTGCAGGGCACTGCTCATAGTGCGGCACCTCCTTCTGCAAGTGCAGGTCGTGCAGTCACCCTCCTGGAGTGTTAATGGTTTAATCTATGTCTGTGCACAAAGCAGTAAAATCAGAAATATTTGTATGAAAATAAATGTATTCCATAATTCGCGGAGCTGTTTGGAACCAAATGCAGTGGACCCCTGTGAGAGGAGAATGCAGGTGGTCAGCAGTGGGCGAGTATCAGTGGAAACTCATACCTTAGGTGAGAGACACAGGACAGGTGAGAGCAGACTGTTAACCTGGACAGGTGGAATGGAAGGCAATAGAACCTGCGCACGGAGCATAAGCCCTGTCAGCCCATCCAAACTTCTCTTTGCTTTGTAATGATGCAGCCACAGCAATCACAGATTAGTTCAGATGCACATATTTGTACCTGTACCATCCCACTCCAGCCCTCAGCAGGTGCCCGACCAGGACACGCTCCCTTTTAACATTTGCGCTCACTGCTGGCAAAATTGGGCCCTTGTTTTAAATTAGATTAAGTAATTTTTCACTTAAAATATTCAGCTGAATCTTGTTCAGACCAAATATGTAGTTTTCTTACAAAAACAGGTCAAATGAGTCATAAGTCAAGCCCAAATACAAAGGGGCACATGTGAGGGAAAAGCTCTGTCTACAGCAGAGGTGTCAAACAAGACCTCCAAGACCTTTAATCTGGACCTCAGCTGATTTTCTACTAAAATATTTAAATTATATTTTCTATTAAAATATTGGTAATTTTCTGTGCTGCTTAGCATAGCAGCATCTCCAGCGTAATACAGGGTCCCCACAGGGTCTTAAAAGTTTTAAAAGCATTGAATTTATGAATTTGAAAATAATACCGTAAAAAGCCTTTGGTCTTAAAATTTGTGCAGTACGTAACTTCTCTGTATCGCATTTCTCCTCAAAAGTTTCATTTGTCAACCACCATTATGTGGTTATTATAACGTCGCCTAAATAAAGAGTGGCGGAACCAATAACTGTGAACACAACGCCGCCCCGGGTCCAAATACTCCGGACACATCACTGCAGCATCAGCACCGCAAACTGTGCGGGGGCAGCGTGGAACTCGCTGTCACATGTTCATGTAAGTTCACAGCCGTCAGTGTGACTGTGTGACTGTGTGACTGTGTTCAGCCTGTATATTTGCCTATAGCATTAAGTAGCTTTTATGTCGTTGTCTTGAATCCTTTAACTGTCGCTCATGACACAGTAACATAATGAGTAATGTAAAGACTAAATACACTTTTTATTATTCTAACTAATAGAAACAACACAATGAATCTTTATGGAAAATCTGGAGCAAATTGCTCTAAAAGTCATAAAAAGTTATAATTTGATAATTTGAACTGATTAATCAAAATCTATTCAATAGATTTGCGTTTCGCTGTACAAATATTGGGACTTATTGCTATTTTTGGGGTGTATATGCCACGAGTTTTCTCCGGCCCCTTTGGGATCTAAGTAGGTTGGATACGGCCCCCAGACCAAAATGAGTTTGACAGCCCTGGTCTACAGGCTGAGTGACCAAAACAATCTGGTCTTCATGTCTGGATATATTTCAGATGTTTTTCCCTTTATTTTAGATCTCTAACTAAACACAACTAAATACAAAAAAGGGACTTCATAAAACTCTTTTTCAATCCTATATTATACAAAATGTAGGCATGTTACAAAGTTGTTACTTCCTCAAAAACATGCAAAAAAACAAAACAAAACCCTGAGTTGTGTTTTGTTTCATTCACACATATATGAGTAACCCTTTTTTGTGAATCTGTCTACATCTCTAAAGTTCAAAATGCTCCTTTCCACACTGTGATGTCATACAGTGGTGGTTTTCAAGTTAAAATATACCTTTTATCTTGTGTTTAATAGACACAGGCAATTCCAGTGCTGAAAATCATCCAAATTATTCTTATGCAGGTATATGGAGTTTAAAAGCACACTTCTGGTATTACCACATGACGTCCCGACATGGGATGGGATGGGACGCACTGTTCAACAAATATGAATGAAACAAAACACAACTCCAGGTTTTGATGAGGAAACAATATTTTAACATAGATCTGAAAATAGCATATGTGCTTTTTATACTGCTAAGATCCTGCTTTTAAAATCTCAAAGATTTACCTATGTCTATGAATTTAAAATCTCAAAGATTTACCTATGTCTTTGAATGTTGTACTTCAGATGAACTTATGTCATCTATATACAACAAAGATAACACCTCTGTAGTACATGCTAATACTAATAATACGTGCACTGGGTTTTACCATTTGCTTGAATGTGAACCCAACTGTTAGACTGAGGCAAAATGCATATCTGATGTGTGTGGAACCAGGCTAGTCATGGTTCATTAGCTTCAACATGATGATTTTGTAACTATAATGTACATCCTCGTGTGATAACAATTCAACATTATACACACGTACAGATATTGTCTGAACTGCACTAATGTCAAATGAAGCCACTGCAGGCCACCTCAGAGCAACCACTAACGGCACATTAAAATGATAGTAGCGCAAATACAATCATTATTTAGATCAGTAAAACACCTATAATGCATTTGAATGTATTTTGAAACACACTAGATATAGAACCTGGATTCACACTTCAAAGTCACTGGTGGAAATTTCACATTTTCTTTGTAAATTTCATCATACCATCATTATTTCATATTTGTTATAATGATTTCATTCAAATGTTAAACAAAGATGGTTGTGGAGAATGTGGCACGAAATGCTCGAAGTAGGAGGCAGACTTAAGGATGAATTTATTCAGTTGTAATCATAAAATAATATTAAATTCAAAATAACAAAAGAGAAAATAAGCAACCTAAATTAAATCAAGCAAAAACAGGTCTCTCCCCAGTGAACTAAGCACTAGGGAGTTTTTTTTTTTTACATAATCAAGAGGTAAGGACTTGAAAGGAAAGTAGTCGGTTTTAAACAAAGGCAGGTAATCACAATTTCATATTTAAAATCCCAATAAATAGCGTTTGATACACAACTATGAACACAAGTAATCCTAAATCAAAATACAGAAATAAATACGGTACATAGAAAACTCAAATTATGAAACCATATATCAAATAAAGTATATTTAAATTAACAGTGTTTTAATAGTGATAATTTAACTTATGTACAAAACAGAACCCAGGATTGTGTGTTAAGTTGTTGTAGTAGATATGGCAAAATGAAATGATAATGAGAGATATTTCTTAATACAACATTATTAACTTCACTTCTCTCAACTCAATAATCATTTAATTATTACGTTTGATTAAATATGACTCATAAAAACAATACTAAATAATACATAACCGTTACATAGTTAGTGTGTTTCTGCATACTTTGAAAATATATGTATACGCAGATATGATATACACGTATCATAACATGATTAAAATGCTGTAATAAATGCTGTCCTGTACATTTTCAAAGCTCTGCAAATGCACCTTTAAATACATATAAATCAGCCTACTAGCCCAACTCACAGTTTAACCCTTCAAACCCGAGGCCCCTTCTCTCATCTTCGTCCCTCCTGCTCCTCCTCCCTCCTCCTCCTCGCTGTCTCTCCCACACACGCACAGTGGTAATGCAAGTAGGAGTATGCTTTTTGAAAAGGAACAGAAATATATATGTACACAGGGAAAAGAGAGCAAGTATCCAGGGCAGGAGTGTGGGCCAATTAGAGAGATGCCCCAGGTTGTCGTGTTATCTTCCTCACACACATCCTCAACTGGAAGCACACACAAAGCGCTGCCCTGGGCCCTGTGCACTAAACACACACACACGCACACACACACACTATTGGCTCATATAATGTTTTATTAACACACACACACCGCTCCAGTGTCCATTGTCAATACACGCACACGCATCAGAGAGACATGATCTAACAAGGTCAAAGGCAGCAGAGAGAGAGAGGAGGAGGAAGGGGAGGCAGAGGAGATGCAAAGCGGGATGTGACAGAGGGAAGAGGAAACGGGCTGAATAAAGGACGAGGAACCATAGGCACTGAACGCGGGTCAGACGTTCGTCCTGGTGAGAGAGTTGTACAAATCTCAGCTCTGCTCCACACGGCTGACAAATATAAATACTAATATTTGGACAACAGCATCACAAACGCTTTATCTAAAGGCTACAGTTGGAAGGGGAGAAGCCTCAGGAATATAATAAGTGCTTTGGGTGTCTAAGGCACTATATAAATCCAATGCATTTTTCATTAGAAATCCTACAAAAGGACACAAAAAGGTTGATGTTTTTGTAGCAGTGACGACCACATTTTGTTCCTCTGTCTCCTATGGGCTTAGAGCTTTGGGTTGGCAAAAAATGATATTACCATTTTCTTTGAGTCCTATTGTTTAAAATTTATCATGATTCATCTACACTTGTAACTTTCTATGGCTTTTAAGGGGTAAAGTATTAAAAAAATAAAGATAAAAATAAAAATACTTGGTCACTTCACCGTGATTGGTTCTCACATAAAGCCTTACAGAGATTAACTAATGGAAGAAGTGGGTGGGAAAACGTCTGAGAGTTGGATTAAGTAGAATAATAGTGAATCACAATAATTTGATCAGATCCTAATTTGAGTGATCATCATATTACCCAGTCCGTCCTACCTGGAACTGACTCAAAAAGTTTATTTGTTGTGGATAATACATTTAGAGTAATGCTTTAACCAACACCTGCACATTCACTCCCCAAAAAGTACAATTTTAACTTTCTGTACGGCAGAGTGGTAGCTAATTTGACTCAAAATGTAAAATGGTGTTCTCGTGTACTTCCTCTGACATACTACTTTCACATGGAGTGTAATTATGCAGAGACTTTGGTGACAGAGAGCAGGCGGTGCAGTGCTCAGTGGGTTTGACATTGAGGTGACATGCTGAATACGTCTCACATCCAGTTTAATGACTCATGCGTGCTACATCAGGAGTTCTGCCGGAGCTCAGATCCTGCAGTCGAACTTCTAATAATACTGTTATTCACCTCATCACTGAACTAATCCACAGGGGGCAGCAGTGGGAGATATTTGCCCCTTACTCACCTAGACTCCCTGGAGACGCACGACGGATCCACAAACTTTCTCGCAACACATTTTCACAGCTAAATGTGCATAGTTTTTATATTGACAGTTTTACTTCACACTGATATACTGCAGTATGACGACACAATACTATGTTTTTAGTAGTAGCCTGTACAAGCTCCCTTAATTTATAATTTACTGAACTCATGAAATACACATACTGTATTACATTTTGAGAAGGAGTTGCAAGTAAATTGTAAAATGTATTTCCAAACTGTGAGATAATTATACTGTTTGAGATGTATTTTGTGGATAATCTGTTTTTTCTTTAGTTTTTTTTTTCATTTGAGACAACCTGTGGTGAAATGTAATATATTCCAATTATGTTTGTATCTTCAGAACATCACAAACTGTTCACGATGGTAAAAAAAAAAAAAAATAATAATA
>KN500937.1:3832-39311 GCA_000787155.1 Scartelaos histophorus | reverse complement strand
ATATTTTTATTTTAAATAAAAATAAAAATCATTATAATAAAATTAAAGAAAAGTTCTTAGGGGGACAGCCTGGTGGATGAAGGTATTAGTGAGTGCAGTGGTGCAGGAATGGAGGCTCGTGTACCTCATCCTGGGGGGCAGGAGGCTAAGATTGTGTGCAGGGTGAGTTTCATCTCACACAAAATTGTTCCAACTGAAAGATAAAATTAGTTAGTGCCCAAAGTGACTAATGGGATCAGAGATTACTACACAAAATAAAGATTGTCATTGTTTTGGAGGGACACGGGCAAGAAGCCTCACATGGACCCCACCCGATTGTATCATAAAGGGGGACAACAGACTACTTTCTTACCCCATTTCCTCCCCCGTCTGTCAGATTTAGACTATATAGCCTGTGTCAAACTTCCACTGTTAATTACTACTACTACTAAACTTGATGGGCACTATTGTATCTTTCTAACTGCACTCTCTGTTTTCCAGCTGTACTCATCTAAAGAGTGGTGCCAGTTCCTGATGGGTGTGTGGGTGTGGTTACGCTCGGTGAACGTGTGGTCAACCCTATTCCTCAGCGCATTTCACCTCCAGACTCTGAGGCGGGTCGCTCCTGCCATGGGTAACATGAGTGGGATCCATGGACCCCCCAAGATCCTGCTCACCACCTTGGGCTTCATTTGGATCCTTAACTACGTCTACTGCATCCCAGCACACATCTTCTCCACCAATGGGGATGTCAACAGCACCGAGGTTAGGATTATACCTTTGAATCTATTTAGTTGTATTTAAATATACACTATGTAACTTTTCTGGTGGAAATCCACGTCCTGCTTTCCTCTTTGGAGGTGCTTTTATTCAGTTATAGGTAATTTCATTTATATAAATCCTGTATTCTTCCAGTGAGCAGATCTGCCCTGTAACTAAGTTTGGTGGTGACACCTACTTATTAATCATTGCATTTCAAGACACCTAAAGCACTTTACAGTTCATTGTTCATTCATTCCACACTCATTGGTGGTAAAATATTATTGTACCTACAACTGTTATTAGGCAATGTAGGTGAAGTGTCTTGCCTAAGGACACCCAGTGGTCTCTACCCAGTACTACCCAGGCCCAGCCTTGCTTAGCTTCTGAGATCTGACGGGGTCAAACTTTGACAAGTTGGTGTACGTGTCTGTCTCCATGGAGAAATATGTCTTTAATGTTATACATATTGTGGAACATTCTAGGCTAAGCAATAACACCTCCGTGGAGACAAGCAGACAGGTAAATATATGTATAAGATCAGCAGAATACAGCCATAGAGAATTACGTTGCATGAATCTAATCCTACAAAGAAAATTGGCCTGCCTTAATGCGATTTGAGTAGCTGTAAGCAGTCTGTAAGAAGACTTTCCTGCACTAGTTTTAACAAATGCATTAATGCTGTTGTTGCACAAAACTGAATGCTGACTTTGCTTTAAAACTTTTTAAAACTCTAAATGCATTGCTTTCTGGCTCTTGTTAGTTTAATTTGGCACTATTTACAGCAACAACTAGGCTTGCAAAGATAGTTTCTTCTTAGTTTCTTAATTTATTTTAGGCATATTGTAGGTTTGACATTCTTCCTGTCTTGGTACATTTCATTCTAGACTCTGATGTTAGTGAGCAGCACAACACGCCCCCTACTAGGTTGTGTGTGGAACTTCCCCACCAGATTTAGTGGCCTTGCATATGCCACCACCTCCATGGTCATCCACGAAACGATACCAATTATTCTGATGGCCCTCACCAACCTGGCCTCCCTCTACACCCTGTACACCCATGGCAGAATGCGCAGCTCGGTGCAGGATGCTCCCATGATAAAGAGGGTCCCAGCTGAGAGAAGGGCAGCCAAGGTACGGCATAAACAACCAGACAATGTATTTAAATGTGTTAGTTGAGATTTATGCATCATTCAAATGATTGTAAGTGCAGTAATATGACTTTATATGTCTATTTAAAAGTTTACAACATGTTTTAAGCAGAAATTACCCTCTGGATGATTTGGAAATCAAAAATCCATTTAATTTTGAATAATGTAGGAATTGTAGTGCATTTCAAACCACAATGCATCAGATTACCCTTTCTTAAACAGAGCTGTATTTGACAGTTGACACTTCTGTGTGCCCCAGGTCATCCTCGCTCTCATTATGTTGTTTATTGCTTCTTGGGGAACCAGCATCATCTCCGTGAATTATTTCAACTACAACCGGGGCTCCTCGTCTGAGTTTCTTCTGGTCATTGCCCGATTTGCAAACATTATCTTCATCGCCTTTTCACCTGCTGTTCTGGCAATTGGCCACCGGAGGCTGCGCTCATTCATCAAATCACTGCTCACTCACTGAACACTGACATTTTGTACTGACAATGGACTGAATGACAAATTGTATATTTTATAGATAATTCTACTGATTAAAAAAAGTATATATACTGCATATCAATTCAACCTCTTTTACTAGTATTAATCCTATGTGTTTGAAATATGGATAGGGCTCCCAATGCAGCCCTCTGTATAACTTTTGTGGGTCTCAGGCTTAATTTGCCCATACTGTGTACATGGCACTTTCTACTCCATATATCATCCATCATAATCTCAACAAGAAAGAGTGATTTCAGTTTTTTACATTAAGTCCATTAAGTCGGGGCAACACTCATGCCTCACAGCAAGAAGGTCACCCGGGTCTTTCTGTGTTGAGTTTGCATGTTTCCTCCCCGTGTCTGAATGGGTTTCCTCTGGGTTTACCCCCATCAGCCAAAAACATGCAACACCTATGAACAGTTTACGATCAGGGACCGTAGGGGAGTTCCTCCCTCCTGTGGTTCACCACCTGCAGAGGGGTTCATAGGGTCTGGGTCTGGTGCACAGAGTAATGGGCAGTGCTGCCCCCGTGACCCAGCCGGATTAAGCGGGAGAAAATGGATGGATGGATGGACATTAAGTCCAAAATTGTGGGGTGTCTGAAAGGTCCATTGTAAAACTTATAATTAGCCAAAATAGATCCCTGCTGAAGTCACCAAAGGCCTCTCTCATATATTTGTAATGTTACCCTCAATTGGTAACACTAAAGACCAGGGAAGGCTCTTTCCACATGTTTCCATTTTTCATCATTAGCTTTGCTGTCATGCTTGATATAAAGATAAATTTAAATCATTATTTTATTGCATTTAGTACAGTTGCAAAAAGACAGAACAATACAAAACCATACAACAGTTTCAAAATAATATATAGGGAATTTTACAGAGAAGAGAAAAAAAAATCAATGATGCTTTCTGTTAACCTGTTGTCTCTTTCACGTGTATTATGTGTCCCTCTTTTAGAACATCTGAAACCTTTTGTTTACCATGATCTTCTTTTTTCTTTGTTTCTTCCCAGCATTTCAGCTGTTCCAATCTCTGCTGTATCATCCCTACTATTTTCCTTCTTAGTTTCCCATGTCCTAGAGCCACCACTAGAGGGCTGAACCCCACAAAGAGAGAGGCAGAGAAGTGTGCCACAGTGAGCAGCCCCTCGGTATGGTGTCCTCTGTCATGGTTGTAGTAGGTTACAGCTGCCACCTGCAAAACCCAGCACACAACAAACAGAGCCACCAGGGACATAATCACATGACCGGCTTTACGCTCACTCGCTACATGTTTGCTCAGCTCCCCTTGGCTCTCTCCTGCCTTTCCACCTGCCATAACTGCTCTTATGTGCTTGGCCAGGGCATGCAAGGTTGCCAGGTTGGTGCAAATCATCAAAATCAAGGGTAAGATTTCATTCAGGGCGAGCGATGTGGATGCAAAAGCTGAACCTTGTTGGTTTGTGGGGAACTCCCAGATGCAACCCAGAAGAGGTCTGGTGGTACAGCTGATGACCATGAGCTCAACCGTGACGTTGCCCTGAACATGAGTGGTGTAGAAAAGTGCTGGAATAGAAAATGCAAGGTTAGCAGCCCACACAACAGCAAGGACTATCCAAACTCTCCGTCTCTCCTGCTGCTGAGCCAGAGGTCCAAAGGCAACATGGCGACGTTTTAACGTGGTGCAATGGAAGATACTGAGAGCTAATGTGACCCAACAACCCACAGCTCTCCACCAAACCCACAAGAGCATAAAAACCCTGCACCAGCCGTCATTTAGCGAGAGCTCCAGGCCAAGGTCGGACACAAAAATAGGAACAGTCCTAAAGAGCGAAGTCAGTAGGTTGGCCACTGATAGATGGACCAAAATGGTATCAGAGGATGAGAGTCGGTGGGTTGGACTACTGATTGCAGTTTGAAACACCTGTACAGAAAAAAAGACAAGATTTTTATTCAATTTTAAAGGTCCCTTTAATATGCCAAAATTACTCTTTGAATGATGCCAAATTGAGCTCTGAACCGAGGTAAAATGTTATTATCTCCTCAGAAACAAACCTGGAGTTATGTTTTGTTTCATTCACACATATTTGAGTAAACCTTTATTATTAAACCTTTATTATTAGTCTGTCTACATCTCCAAAGCTCTAAATGCTCTGTCCCACCTAGTGATGTCATGAAGCAGTAGTTTTCAAGTTAACATTCCCTTTTTCCTTTAGGTCAGTTGAAATGATCCAAATTATTCTTTTGAGGGTTTGTGTGTTAAACATGTATGAATGAAACAACACAATTTCAGGTATGTTTGTGATGAGGAAACATAACATAGAACAAAAAATAGTTTAATATAGGATCTTGAAAAAGACAAGTAAATACTACACACAAAGAATAAATATAAAGTAGGTACACAACCTGCTCGTCTCTATGGAGATGTTATTGCTTAGCTTGGAATGTTACACAGTACATCACTAAAAACACCTGTAATTGAATGAAAGTGAGCATTATGGACTCGGATGTTACAATGGGGAACCTTTTATACAAGACAGTAACAACTCCATAGATACAAGCAGGTGGCAGATTATTTCCAGAAAGTCACATAGTGCACCTTTAAAAACAAAATTACTAGTCAGCTGGTCTGGCACCAATAACACAGTATTTTAACCTCCTAGGACCTGTCCAACACATTTTGGATTGTTCAGGCATTTAATAATTTGTTTTTGCAAATCATTATTCAATTGTGGCTTTATTGTGTTCCATCAAAATGATTAAAACATAAAATAAATGTTTTATATATCATATGTGGACATAATTCTTCTTGGAAACTACGTCAATTAAAAATATAATTCTTTATTTTTGCAATCATCAGGTCCCAATCAAATAACTAGGAGAAATCAATAAAGCCCTGCAAGACTTCAGGTCTCAGGAGGTTAAGTCAAAGTAATGTGTCTATTCAAAATAATATCTCACCACAAAAATCACCAAAATATTTCCCAAGATGCCAAAAAGGACTAAAAATCCAAAAAGAATCGCTTCGGCAGTGAGGGCCTCTGACATGGCATCACCCTGGACATGGCGACATGGACAATGCAGCCTTCTTCACTTTACAAACCTGTCTATGAATGGCATAATTTCACTCCCCTGCCTCTGGTCTTGTATTTATAGGCCACTAATGCACCCATGAATGAAATCAATATAAATCAGTCACTCAGCATGTCCAACAAAGCATATATTTTTCCACTTGTTCTTTTAGCGTTGGTGAACTTCTGCTGCCTCATGTTGTGACAATAGTAAGTGCTCATGGCAAGCTACTTCCAGATAATAAATATGATGTTTATTAGTCACTGATCTGATATGTCCCTAGACTCCAGATGACACAGTTTTAGCAAACATGTCCCAGGTGACGACTGCAAAGGACATGGGCACAGTGAGTGTTGGTGACAAAGCTCTTTTACTTCTTGTGCTAATTGATTGTTGACTGAGATTGCTATCCCTAGAGATCTTGTCACTAGACATGCATTTCAACAATCAAACAGCAGGCCTTGTACATTTATTTTAATTATTTTTATTTATTTATTTTTAAAAAGGGGGGGGGAAAGGAGACTATCTATTTAGCTATAATCTGGTCCAGAATAACTCAAAGCTTTATAGGTCTCAGAGAATGTACATTGTCCCTTCAAATAAAGACTAAACTAAACAATAAGTTATAAAGTAACCTATTGTTAGAAGGAATATTAAAGGTTGCGGGACACATTCAAAAACCACCCTAGGAGTCTGACCATTGTAATAGTTGATTTTATAGTAATATATATTTTTCATAGCGAGTTGAGGGCAGATGTTCCCCAGCTACACCTCAGTAACAGTCAAGCGTCACCGTGTCAAGGTCTATTTCATTTTAAGGCCCCGTTCCCACCATGACCGAGGGACATCACATATAAATCTTCTTCAAGTCATGTCTCCTACATACTACTTTACATTCTCATGTGTAAGTCACAATCCAGTGCTCTCACCATGTATTTTCCGCACACTGAGTAGCGCGCTCCTCACACCTCTTCATGCCGAGGCTCTGTGTGGGAAGATGACTCAGGGCGAAGCGACATTACAAGACTACAAATATTTAGTGCACGCGGGCACCCACGCTCCCCGTCCTTCCAGGGCACGCGCTCCATCGCCACTCTCTCGCACGCGGGCATCAAAGCCTTTACGTTTACGTCAAGCCAGACAGGAAGAAGAAAGGCAAGACTAAAGCGACAGCCGGGTCCCCTCTTCTAATCTCTTCATATAAAGTCAGGTCTGATCCTAAACTCATGTGCAACTGCTCCGTTTGTGTTGTGTTTCGTGCAAGGTCATACCGAGTAGATGCCCGAATTAAAATGTGCTCTCTGTCGCAGACGCGCGCCCAGAACAGTGTCTGTGGAGGCGCTCGCTGTGTTTCACCGACATCGTTGTGAGCATTGAAGCGGAGCAGATCAAATGGCAGACATCAGATCTTCTCGACTACATCTTAAACGCTGTGTGTGAGAATATTCAAGGTGAAATGAAGCGGGAACATGGACAGTCCCTGCTCGCCTTGTGGGCATTGTTTCTACACTGCACATCACAGCAGACAACATCTTCATCCTCCTCCTCACAGGTGAGCACCAGGGTTCATGTGAAGACGCCTCTGAGAAGGAGTTCGCAGGCTGAACACAGCCTTAGGAATGGCACTCAGATCCTCAGAAGGCAAGCTGCAGAATCAGAGGAGCCATTAGACCACATGACTTTTAACACCAGCAGAGCTATTATGGTGCCTGGCAGGTCACCAGGGTCTCTGAGCAGAAGACCAGAGGTTGGGGTCTCGCCTCTGTGTGCCTATCGTGTGATTGAAGGGGGCGTTGGAGGGCAGCTCTGCTTTCGACGCACACTGCCAGAGTATAAGTGCCGGAAAGGACAATGCAGGACAGTGGTGTCCTCTAGAAATTTTGTGGCAAATATTCTCATCAATGGTAGTGTACTGTTACAGTGGACACAAGAACAGTCCACAATGAACACAGGCAACGGTCAGAACATGAGCAAAGATCACGGGACTAATGCGACGATTTCTCACAGTGTTGTAAGTGGGAGGCATCACAGAAGAGGGGGCTTTGAGCTGAGCTGTTGGTGGAATGGGAGTTACACACAGTTTGAATGCAATGGGGTGCAACTGGCACATGGCTGCCGAGACTACCTGCTGACGGAGCTACATGAGAACATCCCCTATCGCTTCTGCCTGCGCTCCCTGGACAGGCCCAAAACCCAGGAGCAGGACTGTGTGGAATTCACCCTGCCTCTGTCCGGAATGCAGGACATAGTCATAGCTATGACAACTGTAGGAGGAGCTATTTGTGTAATGCTGGTTATCATTTGTTTACTGGTTGCATATATTACTGAAAACATTATGAGCCCAACAACAACACACACATATTCATATCGCACCCATTCGTGCCATTGAGTGCCATGAGTGGTGATCTCCCCTAAACCTCCTCCTAAACATGCTTCATGCCTCTATACTAATGTCATCATCACGTGAATTAACTGAAGCACAATATGGGGGCTTTTTTTCTTACTAATTGCCTTGCTAACCTCTGCACTGACTGAACCAAAACTTAACATCCTTCATATTGTAAAAGAGCTGTTCTATGGCATGTTAATGTGGACAGAATCTCTGTGATTTTAAATCTGTCAGTGTTATTGCTGGCAGAAGTTTACAGCAATACAACAATACGGCTTTGAATCAAGCCTATATGTATTTTCTGCCTTGGTTTTGCTACTGGTCCAGTCCTGCTTATGCCCATGGCCAGTTTCACAGAGTTAACATTTAGATACACACTGGTGAAAATATACCACCCTGCCTATTGAAATGGTATCAAAATAAACTAGGCCGTAAGGATGATCATATTTGCTCATTTATTTTCTTAACTGCATAAAATTTGAAACCATTCTAAACAAGTCAAAACTGCACTTGTGAAACTAGAATCAAGGGTATGTAATAGACTAGACTACTAAACTATGTTTTTAACCCTCCTACCTGTATACCTCTGTAAGGGGCAATACCACTTTCTGCAGTGTGGGCTACAATCAATGCTGTGCCAATAACTGACCTTTTGAATGATTCAATAAACGTAATTGAGCACTTTCCCAGTGCCTTTTTGATTTGATTCTTGAAATAAATGCCCTTAGAAAATTATCTATTTTAAATTTTAATAAATTCAATGTTGTTGTTTTTTTTACTCTTAGGCTAGAATATTTTTTTAACTAACCTCATCAGTATTTCTTTCCTACTCCTCTTCTCAATACAAATGAGTAAAGAAAGGGTTTTGTTCTTTCATAAGTCTTTAGTTGTTTTTCTGTGAGGTTTTCTAATTGGACCACCAAGTTTTACGCACATAAACTCCGCCCATAGTGACGTCACCTCGTTATAAATCCGAGCAGCGGCGCACCGCCATTTTATTTCCTGTTTCGAAATAGACTTGTTTGCGTTGTAGATACATTTCAGTTGTTTGATAGTGTTATTCTGTTGTTAGGGTTTATCTCAACACTTTTACACATTGTTAGGGACAGGATAGTTCTCTTCCCGTTTGTTGTTTTTTGTTGTTTACAGCCGAAGACGTGATGCCGAGCCACCCTCTTCGTGTTGCGGTGGTGTGCTCTAGCAACCAGAACCGCAGTATGGAGGCTCACAATATCCTCAGGTAAAGACGAAGAGCAGGTCTGGAACAGGGCCGACGTCTGGAGAACCCCCACGGCCGTGTCTGTGCGGGGAATGAAGCCGTTTGTCAGCCGCCCAGGATGATCCAACGTGAGGCAGCCGGCCAGGCCTCTGCGCACTAAACAATGGACACGTTGCCCTGAGTCACAATGAGGATGTGGCATTTTATTCTTGTCTGCTTAGGCGCAAATCCCCCTTTTGCTGAGAACAGATCTGACCTCTAACAAATTTGGTCTTTTAAAGTTTTTTTTAAAAATGGCCCTATGGCGTTGGCAATTTCCCCATATCACACTTCAATCAACAACGCCCCCTACAGGCTTGAATCCGACGTGACAAATGGACCTGACTATTTCAGTTATAACATTTAACATATCTGTTTACATCTGACTATGGGCTGGGAACACGCTGTTGCCTTAGTGTTCAGTAAGGGCCTCAGAGGTTCAGCAAAATGCAGATGAGGGAAATAAAGATGATCAAGAAAAAGTTATTGTCATTTGTAATATTTTGCTCTTGTTTTTTGTCTTGCAGTAAACGAGGGTTTGATGTTCGTTCATTTGGGACAGGCTCACATGTGAAGTTGCCTGGCCCTGCACCGGATAAGCCAAATGTGTACGACTTCAAAACTACATATGAACAGATGTACAACGACTTGGTTCGCAAGGATAAGGAACTGTATCCCTGTACATGCCCACCATCTTTGCTATCTTTACAGGGGAAATTTCATTGTACTGAAATCTGCCATTTGTAATGCTTGACATCTAGTGTCACACAATGTTTATAGCATAGCCAGTGTTATAAATGAACTGATATGTTGGTCTATACATTCCAGGTAAGCATTTATATGTATGGATTGATTGGTTGACAGAGAAATGTTTAACTCCACTTATTTTCACTTACACTTTCTTGTAAGCTAGACTAAGGTTATTACAGGTTAGCCCACATTTTATTTGCTCTGTTCATGTTCTTATGCTAATTAAGTTTGATCAGAATTAAATTTTTATTGAAAAAAAAAAAGATCAGGAGATCATATTTTATATATCAAATGGGGGAAACTAATATCTTCTGGTGGTACCTAAAATCTATCCCCATAAAAATTTGAACCTGTCTTTTTTGGTACCTTCTTTAAAGTACTTCTATTTAAAAAAACAAAAAAGGCATGTTATTTGTAATGCGCATGCTCAAAACATTGCGCCATCCAGTAAGATCATTGAACTATGAGTAAGATTCGTGCCCTCTACTGAGATGTAGCGTCACAACTACGCCACTAGATGGTGCTGTAATGTCGTATATAGACAGACTTGTCATTAAAATGTTTTATTATGGACATAATTCTAATCTTGTGTAAAAATGCAAATTGTAAGAGAACAACTCTGAAGTCTGCAGTGTATTTGTAAAATTTTATTGCTATTCTATGTATTCTGTTGGGCATTCCTTGACCCTATTGTTTCAGATATACACAGAATGGTATTCTTCATATGTTAGACCGTAACAAACGCATCAAATCAAAGCCAGAGCGTTTCCAAAACTGCAAGGACAAGTTTGACCTGATCATCACCTGTGAGGAGAGGGTGTATGACCAAGTACTAGAGGGTGAGGATTTTATGGGCAAATGGAATGCTGACTTATTAAATGCTGAAAAAAAATGCATTCAGTAACTATGTGTATTTATATTATTCTTTGTGCAGATTTTAACTCTAAAGAGGAAGAGTTGTCGCAGCCTGTGCATGTCATCAATGTAGATATTCAAGATAACCATGAAGAAGCCACACTGGGAGCTTTCCTCATTTGTGAACTGTGTCAATGTGTGAGTGGTCTTTAATGTCTGGTTTGCTAAATAATTGATTGGAACCATAATATGTTTAAAAACATTCTTGACAAACAGATGGTAGGATGTAAGATGGAGAACTTTTTTTTTTTTTTTTGCCATAATGGAATAATGGCAACGCAAAGTTAAGATTATAAATCTAAATTAAGGAATTTAATATCAATTTGATATTAAGTTCTAGTAACTAACCTAAATAGAATATTAGAAATTAGAAATATTTTGAATAGCCTTAGTGGTATTATTGTCTTGAATTAATCTATTGCATTAAAAACGCTCTTCTTCTCTGCAGCTTCAGCATACGGATGACATGGAGAATGAAATTGACGAGCTCCTACAAGACTTGGAGGATAAGAGTAAAAGGACTTTCTTACACACTGTGTGCTTCTACTGAATGAATAGAAAATGCAATAATCACACGTTCCAATAACAAGCATTCAGATCACAAACTATGGACAATGTTCCATCATAGGTAACATCATTTACAGTGTGCCTGTTGAAGCTCAGAGCCACAAAAGGTGGACCGAACAATATGGCTGCTGTGATGAAAGTGAATCCCTTAGATGAAAATGTTACCTCCCAGAAGAGTAGGAACTTCCTGCTTGAGCTCTGGCTTTTTCTGCAGGGCTCCTATCCCTGTTCAGTCAAATCACTCAACCGTGCAACTCATAAGCATTCAGCACAGGTGACTCTTTGAAATGAATTTTTGTATGGCATATTATGAGATTCTTTTTTGCCCTGTAAATTTCTGTAATTCTAATTCACAAACATTTAGTTTTCACCTTGAGTATCCAGGTTTATATTTATTTTAAGGGGTCAAACTGAGAGAGGTAATGGAGTGGATTATTCTGTGAGACCGTAATGTTGAGATTTAAGTTAAATCTTTGTTGCCTAATAATGAGTAACCAAATGTACAGAAGCTCTTCAATGTATTTTCTGTATAATGTGTACATTTATAATCAAGGTGCACTTGCTGTATATTAGGGCATCTTTTTTTTCTTTTGTAAATTGAAGTTTTTTGTTTGAAGAGCTTGAATGAGTGCCTGATTTTCTGTATGAATTTGATTCTACAAAAAAAGTCTTGATGAAAGTAAAGTTTGTCTTTCAGTTTGTTAAGCAAACCATCAAATCATTTTGGATTTGACTGGTTCCTCAGATGTCCAGTAATGTCTCGATGGCGTGTGTTGATAATAAATAGGACATCATTCCCCCAACCCTAAACCCTCCCCTCAAATCAGAAAAAAATATCAATGTTGTTTTACTTTGACAAATGAATAAATACATAAATAGCAAGTGTGAGTTGGCCATTTTTGGTGGTTTACATTGCTTTTCTGTAGCAACAGATTTCAATATAAAGGTAAAATTATCCCAGTATCTGAAAAGATTTTCTTTATTTTATCAGTTTTTGAAGATGGTAATGCTAAGCTGTTCTAGATCATTGCACACTTATCAAAGGGTTATTCTATCAGCCTTTATACGTTTTGGTGAAGACTGTTGATGTAGCCTACTCCAAAAACATGCAAGTTTTGGATTACAAACATATTTAACATATAAGTATGCTCGTTTCTTCAATTCTTTGGAGAAATCTCATTTGAGCTTTCATCCAAATATGTATCATCAGAACCCCATTAATGTTATTTCTGTTAGGTCTAAGCATCTGAGTGGAATACCTAATTAGATTTCTAATTAATTTGCTAATTACCATCTCCTTGCAGATATGAATTAGGTGAAATGGGGAAAAAAGGTTTGATTATCGGATTTTTCTTTTAGTCTATTAATTGCGACTAAACCTGATGCTAAGCAAGGCAAAGCCATATTAGTACTAGGATGG
The DNA here is from genome assembly GCA_000787155.1 of Scartelaos histophorus. Lineage (NCBI taxonomy): Eukaryota > Metazoa > Chordata > Actinopteri > Gobiiformes > Gobiidae > Scartelaos > Scartelaos histophorus. The sequence continues at coordinate 26,586 of KN500937.1, read as the reverse complement.
GAGATTGCTGGGTTTTCCAGGTGCCACGGTGGTGGCACCAGTGGCTAAATCTGCCGTTTCCTTAGGCAAACCATTGCCTAGTATGAAAGTGGTATGTGCATTACTTTAAGTAATAATACAATGACAACACCCATCTACAAAAAAAACATTTCGATTTCATTATTTTTAGTACATTACAATATACATTAGACAGAGGCTTTCTGCCTTCCATGTAAAGTTAGGCTTATATTTATTTCAGAAGTCAATGTTACAACGACTGAATAATTTGTGTGACAGATTGTTTAACAAAGATATGGTAGCTAGTCAACTGTTAATAGGTCTAAACTGGAGTCCCGTCTTTTGGAGGTTTGGTAGTGTCCTTCTGTTCAAGTCCGTCCTCACTTTGAGCAAGGGGCTGTGCAAGAGGCTTTGCCTCTGCTTTTACTACATTTTCAGTTGTGTCTTGTTCATTTTTAGTGACATTGCTCTCCTCCACAGATACAGAAGGAGGTGAGAGGTCCTCTGCTGCAGGAGGGGGCGTGAGGTCCTCTGCTGCAGGTGGAGGAGGTGGTGGTGTTGCACTAAGGTGGCTAAGGTCCTCTGTTGCGGGTGGGGGTGTGAGGTCCTCTGCTGCGGGAGGGGGCGTGAGGTCCTCTGCTGCAGGTGGAGGAGGTGGTGGTGTTGCAGTGATATGGCTAAGGTCCTCTGCTGCAGGAGTGGGCGTGGGATCCACTGCTGCAGGAGGGGGCGTGAGGTCCTCTGCTGGAGGTGGAGGAGGTGGTGGTGTTGCAGTGATGTGGCTAAGGTCCTCTGCTGCAGGAGTGGGCGTGGGATCCACTGCTGCAGGTGGAAGAGGTGGTGGTGTTGCAGTGAGGTGGCTAAGGTCCTCTGCTGCAGGTGGAGGAGGTGGTGGTGTTGCAGTGAGGTGGCTAAGGTCCTCCGCTGCAGGTGGAGGAGGTGGTGGTGTTGCAGTGAGGTGGCTAAGGTCCTCTGCTGCAGGAGTGGGCGTGGGATCCACTGCTGCAGGTGGAAGAGGTGGTGGTGTTGCAGTGAGGTGGCTAAGGTCCTCCGCTGCAGGTGGAGGAGGTGGTGGTGTTGCAGTGAGGTGGCTAAGGTCCTCCGCTGCAGGTGGAGGAGGTGGTGGTGTTACAGTGAGGTGGCTAAGGTCCTCTGCTGGAGCAATCACTTCTTGAGCCTGAGGAGTCTCAGGAGGAGGCAGAGCAAAGCCCATCTTTCCCCCACTCGCTGAGGCTTCAGGTTTTGGGGGGGTCAGGGTCTTTGCCTCCTCTTCAGCATAAAGCCAGTCCATCTTCTGGCGATGCTGCTTGACAGCATCATCCACCCGGGCATCAATCATTGCTTCTGTCAAGACGCCATCTTCCGAGGAATAAGCTGCAGCCTACAGAAGGGTAAAAATCACACATTACTCAAAATGCACCCATTATCACAATGTACCTATACTATTCTAGAAAGATGTAGGCCGCCTACATACCTGCCAAGCCACTCCGAGCTTAGAGATCTCACGTCCGGACATGCCCTCTGTCTGGGCAGCAATCTCAGAGCACTTTTTACCGTAGTCAAATTGCGCAAGCTTCATCCTCCTATACAACAAACAACATACACAAGAAGTTAACCTATTCTTCTTTCTGACCTCTCTTATTTTAACTATACACTTACTGTCTGCCACCAGTAGCTGGTTCAAGCACATATTTGTCAAAATAGAGGCGCACCAGCCTCTCCCTCTCATCAGGACCAGGTAGGGCAAAATTCACAATTTCATCTATTCTGTCATTTATAGCCCAGTCAAACTGCTCTGGCTGATTACTGGCCAGCACCAACATGAATCTAGACAAAACAAATTATAAGTAACAGTGTGAACCATTAACATTATGAAACAAATTTAACAAAGTCTTACTTGTTGCTCTGTTCACCAGTGCGGTACAAGAAAGCATTGAGTGTCGCCCTTAGATCTTCACTAATTTTTTCCTACAGAATGTGAAATGTATCTAGTTTAAAGCCTAATAAATAAGAGGCAAACCCATTTTGACATGAATTGCAGATTTACCGTGGATCGCTTACGAAGGAATGCATCAGCTTCATCAACAAAAAGGAGTAGTCTGTATGGGGAGAGATTGTATGGTTGGGGTGACATTTCTGCTTAGATTTTAAAAGGAAAATCAAGTTAATAACTGTTTCACTTACCCACGGCGACTTGTGTTGGCCCAGTCAAATACTTTGTGCATCGCAGTTACCCCATCGCGACCCATAGGTGCAACATCCCCACCAGTCATAATGGCATAGTCCATCCCAGAATGCATTGCCAGTTTCTACTCAGAGGAAAATGTGGTTCATTTAGTCAAACACAAAATCAGCACTAACATTATGGTAAAAAAGTCTGACTTTGAACAATTTAATGACAATTAAACAATTTAACTTTAACAGAAGAAATGCACCTTAGCAAAGAGGGTTTTGCCTGTTCCTGGAGGCCCATACATCAGGATGTTTCTGTAGAGGCCGTGGTTTTGCCTTGTGTTTCTTGTGGCTATTGCGATATCACGCACACGTTCTTCTAGAGATGGCTAAAAGAATTGAATATGATCACATGCTTGTAATGCAAATGCACATATTCTTTTTGGGAGGTACTTACACTGAGAACAACTCCTTCTAGTGCATCTTGAGGTTTACTTTTCAACCGCTTGGTTGTCTAAAGGGTCAAATATAATTGATTTTGTCACTAATATGCCGTATTGAAAATACAGTACAGTTTACACATTACATGGGTTAACTGTAGCTTTGCTACCTTCACTGGATGTTTGACTGCCTCAGCGACAGTGAAACGAGACGTCTCTCGCACAAGTGATGGTTTCCCAAGTCTTGCTTCAATGTAGCGTCCAGCCACTCCTGTTGCATTACGGGCTGAATACACTCCCACAGCTAAAAGAGTCAGTCCTGCAACCTGGAGATAACAATTACATAAGGTTTATGAAGGGAATGCCATCTGATCAATATAACTATAATTATACTTTTATGTAGTTTTAGTTTAATGCTCCTATATGACACAAAATCAGCTGAGCTTTAGGTCATGTTTTATTGTTATTACCTCCTTCAAAACATACCTGCAGTTGTGTTTAGTTTCATTCACACGTGTTTAAGTGATCCTTTATTATTAGTCATCTCAAAAGCTCAAAATGTTGTTCCATCTTGTGATGTCATTTGGTGGTACTTTTAAGTTAACGGTTACCTTTTAACTTTACTTTAGTAGAGACAGGATATTCCAGGGCTGAAATTAAACTAATTAGTGTATGGAGTTTAGAATCACAGTGGAGAACTTCCTGTATTACCACATGACATCACAAGGTGGAACAGGGTGTTTTCAATTTGAGAGAAGAACTTAGTCTAAATATGCAGGGTTTGTGTGTTAAACATGTGTGAAAGAAACAAAGCACAACTTCTAGTATGTTTTTGATGAGGAAGCAACATTATAACAGACCAGAAATTAGTGTAATATGGTCATATGGGCCCTTTGAGGGAGTTTTGTTGTGACTCACTGTGGCAGTAACTTTGTCCCAGTCTGATACAAAAGCACGAAATCCTTCTCCAAACACAGCTCCTGCAGTCCTGAATAGAAAGAAATATTGGTAACTGTTGATTAACACCCAGCTCAATCAAAGAAATACAACTTAGATTAAATCATATTAGAATGAGTCTAACTTTATGGACTCCAGGACTGTTTGTCTGTGTTCAGCAGCCTTCAGTCGAATTTGTTCACGAATAATATCAGCGTTCTCTCTTTCTACTCGACCTCTTGCTTTTGCTTCTGCTTCTATTCGCAGAAGTTCATTTTTGTGTCTCAGCTCCATCTCATGCTCAATTGTTGCTATAAATCAGATATACAAAACATTGGAGCAAAAATTTTGAAAGAATTAAGGCAGATTTTTGTCAAATATGTATGTGGTTTACCTTTTCTCATGGCTTCTTGCTTTTGCACAGACTCCTCCTGCTTACGGAGGTTCTCTTCATTGAGAAGTTGCTGTTGATGAAAACATTAAGTTTGCAAATGTATTTTTCCATTACTTAAGTATTATAAAAGTATTTTAAATGGGACTGACCTGTTGTCGGAGTTGTTCCTCATATCGCTGTCTAGCGAGCTTGTCCTGGTACTGGGCCCGCTGAACACAACACAACAGGCTTTCATTCATTCAGCTGTTCAATACAATTTTATTTTTTGCTGTTTGAAGAGTTAAAAAGGTAGAAGGTAGAAAACTGTACTTACAGCTTGGTGTTGTCTTGTCTCCTCGTTTAGTGTTTTTCTCCTTTCTTCTCCCTGGAGTTTTATCTGGTCCCCTTTGAGCTGTTCAACTGCAGCTTCATATTCCTAATAACAGAACACAAAGGTGAAGACAAGGTGGCAATAATGTCATTGAGGATGAATAATGGTTTAAGAATGAGTTTTGCACCTTAATTTTGGTCTGATGCTCCAACTGTGTAGTCTGCTCCTGCATACGGGCTAAATCAAGAGCCTCTTTGGCATGACCTGGTAAAACAGGTGTCATAAGGAATTAGTTAAACAGTAAGAGGACAGTAAAAAAATGTCAAGTTGCAAATTTATTAAACATTAAAGATTAACATATTGAAGAAATTGTTTCTGATGAAAATTGAAAGTTATGTATATTTTAGACATTTACATACAATATTGAAGTGACTCTCTGATCAACTGAATTAAGTCAAACAACAGTGAACTTTGTAGGCTCACATGCAACCCCCCTGGCTATGACCTTTGAACTACAGAGTAATGAATGAAGGTGAGTGCATAGCATAACCATTCATGGCAATAGTACACGATGTGACCATATGTCCTGGTCATTTATACTTGGCACACATCATACTCCAAAGAAGTCCAGTGGTACTTAGTACTTAGTACTAGTACTTACGAGACTTGTCGAGCTCCTTGGCTGCCTGAGCAGCTCGTTCCAGTCCAGTAGGATCGAAATTACTCCATTTGTCCTTGGGTTTATCTCCCCCGCTCCCTGAACCCCCAGCAGATGGTGGCGGAGGAGGCGGCGGCTGACCGGGCACACCCGGTGGCTCGGGTTGCCCCTTGTTCAGACCGAACAGCCACGACATGTCCAGAGGAAGGATTAAAACACAGTTTAGCTGGTCCTGTGGGGCTCTATGGACTGTGGCTGCAAGATATGTCAGTGCACTTCCTCCACGCGTGCTCGCCCCGCTACTGTTTGCGCAGGTGCACTACTGCGTAAGCGTCAATCTGAAAGACGATATATCTGATTGGCTGGTGCTGAACACAATGGCTTTTCATTGGCTAAAGAAGCTGCGGTTACCGTATGCGTCATGTTCCAAGCTCCTCCCATAAATGCTGAAATCCACTGGAGCAGTGCGTTCTTAACACCTCGTTGCATCAGGCTTTTGAAAAGCAAAGAAAAGTGGATGTCTACACGAGATTAAAATAATTGTTTAAATTGAACACATTCCAAACTGACAAATGTGTGAAACATTTTTTTATATTCAGTTAATGACACATTATTTTATTCATCCTATTACATAACTCTATATGGCTGCACAGTTAGTTCTTAAGTTAGAGTAACAATGTATAGAATAGAAACGTTTTATGAAGAAAATCGATGTAAAATATCCTGTCCTCTGTCTGTACTCATTGCTCAAGTCAAGATGATAAAAATCAATGAAGACAGCACAATCGCACATATCAAAAGATTTAATCAAAGAAACAATAGATGAAAAATATATATACACATCCTGGAATATAATGTGATACATCAGGGAGTTGAGTTTTCTTTCCACATGGAACAATACAGGAAGAGCATAAAATTGACCATGCTTTGCTCTCCTGGGAGTACATAATATTGCAATTGAAAGAACAAAACCAGTTTTAATAGTTTATTTAATTTAATGTAAGAAAACTACACGTGACAGGACACCAGGAGGCTCTGTCCCGTCACCAAGAGCTGCACGAAAACCCTCCTGCTGCCGAGCCCGGGCCAGTTTGGCCAGTGAGAGGAACGACCGCGGCTCTGTGATGGCCAAATCACTGATGACATGACGATTGAGCTGCACACTGCTCTGTAGAAACCAAACACATGAGCAAACACATGAGCAAGCAAGAAGAAGGTTATGTAAAAAAAAAAGTATCATATCAGATTTCACTAACCTTCACCAAGTTATGCATAAGAGCTGGATACTTCATCCCATGCTCCCGAGAGGCTGCTGCTATTCGTGAAATCCACAGCTAGAAATACATTTGATTATTAATAAATAAACAAAAAAGTTAAAATATTCTGTATAAGAGATAAGCCACGTAATAAAACTTTAAACTCCATAAACCTTATGGTGGAGCAGATCTTTGGAAATGTAGGCAGACTAATAATAAAGGGTTACTCAAATATGTATAAATGAAACAAAACACAACTCAGGTATGCTTATGATGAGGTAACAACATTATAACATTTTCAGAGATTTTCAGAATCTCTTGGCTTTGCTTTAAGAAAGCAAATTTCAAACTTTTGTTTTCAATATCCACTCAAGACTAACACTGGACACTTATGACTGGACACTTATGTCTAATTACAAAATATCACTGAGACTGCTTCAGTGAAGACACTACTCCCCCTGGCGGTGGATTGGTAACACAGCAATATGTGCTCGAATGTGTAAATAGATCCCACTTTACCGTCCTCATGTTGCGTTTCTTGAGTTTTCTTGCTTTGGTCGCGTACACAAAAGCCCTTCTGACCGCCCGCACGGCCAGTTTGTAGCAGCGATTCTTTCTCCCTCTGAAATGCTGAAAGAAGAAAACTGTATCACCAACTGCTGCTGTCCAAAGGATGACAGCAAAATGACTAAATTAGCAACACGTGACAATGACTAGATGTAATCCCAAAAGGCACAATGATGAAACACAATCGACCAAATTAAATAACACTGATGCTCTCCTCTACAAAACAGCCGCATCCTCATCTTACCCGGGCATGTTTAAGGACTTCCTGGACTTTCCAATATCTATCAGGTCCACGGCTTCTTATCCAGCATGATAACGTGAGAAATACCATAGCTAAACTACACTAGAATAAATAAAACAGATGATATATAAGATATTGTCTGCTAAGTCATTCGTAGTAGTTATGTGAGGTCTGTAGGCATGGCAAGGACCAAGGGCGAAGGTATGTTTGATTTAATGCACCGGCGAGACCTAGCTTAAACAATATCTAAAATCGCATGCTAATGACAACGCAATACAACTCTCTAACTGGAGCTATAACACCGAACAACTGGTTATCTTTCACAAACCCTGAATTCAGATTATTGATTAAAGATTGAAATAAATGCACTAAATAAATACACCAAAATACAAGGGGAAAGTTTGTGGATTTTTTTTTTCGCCTTAAAAAGCTTGGTGAGAAAAACAAGCTAACCCACGTACACGTGACGCACAGCCGAAGCGGTGCACGCTGGGAACTAACGCTGGAGGTCAGAGTAGATCCAAAATGTCGGTAGCAGGTCTCTCGTCCTTGAGCCGCTGTGGTGTTTTAGCTTTCCGTTCCCACCCGGCCCTTGTGGTATGTTTATCGTAATTTGAATAAACTACCTACTTAGCGGATTATGCGGTTTGGTTGTACTGAAATGTAAGAAGCGGGATGAAGCCCACCTTTGAGTGCTAAGCTATGCTGGGCTAAGATGAAAACACACTTAGCCTTTCCCTGGTCAAATAGAGTCAGCAATAATTGTCACCATATTATCTCTTTTAGAGCTTGCTTTATGACAGCCTTTTCTTATTTAGTTCATCTTTCAGTTATAATACTGAAGTAGCGATCTTTATTTACAGGTTAACCTCTGTTTATTTTACACAACATGCTTTGAACATGAACGTAAAACTGAACAGTAATAATCAAAAGCCATGGTATTTTGGTAACGTTATCTAAGCTTATTTGCTGTATAAATATGTGTTTACTTTATTGCTCTTGCCTTCAGGCTGTCCGGTGGGCTCAGACAGCAGCTGCCCCTGCACCTCAGCCAAGAATAAAGAAGTTTCAGATTTACAGATGGGACCCAGACACTCCAGGAGACAAACCCCGCATGCAGACGTACGAGATTGACCTCAACACGTAAGCAGTGCATTTAAACTCAACAGACTAATCACTGAAAAATGAACTCCATTCATGATGACACCGTCTGTGCCCCAATCTCTTCAGGTGTGGCCCAATGGTTCTTGATGCCCTTATCAAAATTAAAAATGAAATGGACCCAACACTCACCTTCCGACGTTCCTGCAGAGAAGGTTGGTCATATTAACTGGGGGGAGCATAATCTTGAAAGTCTAAAACAGTAATATTTGTATATGTCTAATGATTTCCTTATTCCAGGCATTTGTGGATCTTGTGCAATGAACATCAATGGTGGAAACACACTCGCTTGTCTTAATAAAATCGATACAAATTTAAGCAAGCCGTCCAAGATTTACCCCCTCCCGCACATGTATGTGGTCAAAGATCTCGTTCCTGTGAGTAAATCAAACTTAAACCACCTCCACATTGTTGACTTTTACCTGGATCTCTGATGCCATTGACTGTCGATGCTTCAGGATATGAGTAACTTCTACGCTCAGTACAAGTCCATTGAACCATATCTAAAGAAGAAGGATGAGACCAAAGAAGGGAAAGATCAGTACTATCAGTCTGTTGAAGACCGACAGAAGCTGGTATAATTTCTTTTGTGAATGAATAAGTGTTTTGTATGAAAGGCACAGCTCTAATAATGTCTTGTGTTGTGTAGGATGGTCTGTATGAATGCATCCTGTGTGCCTGCTGTAGTACAAGTTGTCCTAGTTATTGGTGGAACGGTGACAAATACCTGGGCCCAGCTGTGCTCATGCAGGTGAGTATGAGGTTATACAGATGTCATAGTCCCTGACAGGCATGGGATGAAACAGAAATTGATCATGGCCAAAATAACTGCAGTTAAAAATTACATCACAATAATTTTTATGTTGTTGACGGTTTAAAAATGTTGTGAATATTATTATTAATTATCATTTCAATATTAAGAATAGGTTCTATATTTAAGAAACTGTTACTGAATCTTGCCTTTTTAAAACAACCATCTAGAAGAGAACATCATGGATAAGGAGCTTTTTTCTCCATATTCTGGTGCAACAATGGCTATTCTCTCAATTCTATAAAATGTTCCATGAACAATTATTGTCTTTAGATAAGCATTATTGTTTTTTATTGTAGATTGGGACACAAAAGAGTTATTTCTATTGATGATCTATCTAAATATATCTAAAAGCTAAATTTACAAACCTTCATTACCTGATCATTTATATCAGTGTCAAGACCTAAGAACTGTCAATTACATATCAAATCTGCATTTTAACAACATAAATTTGAACCATCCAACATCTGTTAAATATTATTGGCCTATAGAATGCTATGATGTCATCTCAAATCCAGCATTTGACATAATTTTGTATTTGGTGAGTAATGTCTATCCTGCTTTTAGGCATATCGTTGGATGATCGACTCAAGAGATGAGTTTACAGAGGAACGTCTTTCCAAGCTGCAGGATCCTTTCTCCCTTTACCGCTGTCATACAATTATGAACTGCACCAAGACCTGCCCCAAGGTAATCAGCAGTGTTGGATTTTACCTTTCACAAAATCTGTTGTTTAGTATTTTAAATATTGCAGATTCCCTTGCATATGGCATCACAATGTCACACAGTTTAAGAACAAAGCCAAAACTTGTTGTGGTTGCATATTACTCTCATATCAAGACCATTCATATTAATAGTGACATTCCCTCAAGAGAGTAATAGAGATATTAATCTTTTTGTTTGAACAGACTGAATCAGTGTGCTTCTTCTCCATAGGGCTTGAATCCTGGAAAAGCAATTGCAGAGATAAAGAAGATGATGGCTACATACAAAGACAAGAAAGCAGTTGCAGCTTGAACGCTCGGATGCCTTCTTCATTGTTTCCCTCCATAATTGAATTACATTTTCATTCAAATTCTTGTTGAGGTCTCTTGCACGATTACAGCACACTCTGTAACAAGATGTCTGTGAGAAGTTGGTGAAATAAATGCGCACATGTACAGCCTGAATGAGAGCGAGTGTGTAAGTCTTACCTGTAACATAACTTTATATTAATTTATCTTCAAGCCATTTGCTTTTCTGACCTCATACTACATAGTGAGGTGTACAAGATGTTTTTGCTTGGAAGTGTTTCCTATTTGAATAGTGGTGATTATCTGGCCTCTAGTTCATATCCCTAGATGCCACATTGTAAGAGCATTTTATGTTTTGATGAAATATAAATATTTAAATGCAAACTAATGGCCGTTGTTGTCTTATTGGCTGTGTGTTGCAAAACAAAACAAAAAAAGATTATTTAACCAGTAACATCAAAAAATGCAATATATTTCTGCAAATCAACTGCCATAACGTGCATGATGGACGTACATTTTTCTTCTCGCTGGTCGTGATGTCGTGGCGCACCTCACGCTGGTGATCAGTGCTGGGACCAGACACAGACCCTCCAAGAATCCAGGCAGAATCCAGCCGTGGTTCGTAGGGGGTCCCGGGGCCGGACTGGGCGGAGACTCCAGATGTGGGTTGGTACAATGTGGCGATGTGAGGTCCTGTGTATTCAGTGGACGCATGAGAGGACGGCGCAGTCTGCACAGAAAATCTGAATAAACTTTGGTGAGTACACAGGTTATGAGCTTGGTTGCATATTTAATATTTTCTAATAAGCTTGCAGTTGAATTTAAAATTGAATTTGGACTAACGCATCAATGGGATTAACGAACAATTGGAAATCTTAACTAAATCTATAATCTAATGGGAGTTAACGTGTTATTCGTATGTTGGATCGTGGTATGGGACATGTGGTGCCTAAGAAGCAGGGGGTGGGACTTTAAAGCATTGCAGTAATGGTACTACAATGAGGAGTGAGGGTGCCAAGAGGGAAAACTTTTTAAAGAAAAAAAAAAAAAAGTTGCCTCGTGAAAGTGGAGGAGGTCGTTGGGGGCAAAGAGGAACTGAATATTGTGACTTTTACGCACTGTTGTACTTGCTCTGTCGTTATAGTCTTGTAAACTGGTGACATCCCTTGTAGCTGTCCTTAAAAACTCCAGTAATGTCTTTGCATGTGTTTTTGGGGGAGACGGGGGTCTGGAAAGAGGACTGGAGTTAAGGGGGGTGTAATGGCTCCCAGATGTTTGCTGTGAAGCCATATGTTTTCCGATGGCCACTGGGATGCAAGAAAGAATGCCCATGGACGTGCAGACACAAGCGCGGATTATCGATTCACAGCTCCAAATTGTGCCCTGTGTGTTTAGTCTGAGTTGTGTCCAGATGCACTGAGAATTACATGGAAAAAGAGGACTGTAATGCAAAGCAGATATATAAGAGTTAGTGTGGTGCATGATTCTTGCAGGGGATCCTCTGCTGATACTGGTAGCCCATAGGGATTAATCATAGGCACCTTTTGCAGATCCATGTTCTGCAGTAAGTTTAATATATATATTTTATTTCTGGTAAGTGTAGTTGGTAAGAATAAACTGTATGTAACAATGCATCTGAAGTAAATAGGCCTTATCTGTCTATGATTGATCTAAATATGTCACAAGCAAAGGTCATGAAAAGTTTGAGAATGAATAGTTTGTGCTTTTTCAGAGAAAGCATAAACTGTGGGCTACATTCATCAAAAAAGTTATAGTCAGTGCAATGTCCTTCTGGCCATGTAACAGCTGTGTTTTATGCTCTTTAAGTGGGACAGAAAGGAAATTAGGGATGTAGAGACAGAGAAAAAAACAAAGCAAAGGGAGGGAGAGGGGGGTCCATGCGTCTCTTTTCCAGGAATCCATCCCATCTTGAGCCCTGAATTTTGAGTCTGTAGCAAAAGGAAAAGTAGGAAACCAGAGATTGTTCTTCAAAGACGACAGACGTGCCACATTCTTGCTGTCACTATTTGGGGCCAGTTCAGACAGACAGTGAGAGAGAGTAAGAGGGGGTGAGGGGTGAAGGAGGGCATTTAGGGGGAGAGTGGTGGGGGTGGAACAGGGGACCAAATGGTTTTAACTGTTGATGTTGTTTTACTGTTTTTAGCGTCAAAGTCAGTCTACCTCCGTGTGTGACCATGAGAGCGCTCCTGCTCCTTACTCTACAAGGTAACTTAAAACAAAAGGTTGAATTTTTAGTAACTAATATTGTTTTTGGGGTTTATGCATTTCATATTTGGATATTAAATGGGTCCTTTGTGTGTCTTTAAGTTAAGATCATAGCTGAGTTCAACTGTCAAAATCAGGGATGTCCAAACTTTTTTCACTAAAGGCCATATACTGAAACTTTTATGAGTAAAGACTGAGCCACTGCACCTTTAATAAGGCTCGACATTTATGGTAAATCTGTATCACATCAAATCTTTTGTCACTTAAGTTAACATGGCAGAATTCACAAAAAATTGCAGCAAAAAGGAAGCTTGAGGGCCAACAAAACTTGGTCTGCGGCCACATTTGGCCCCTGGACCCTAGTTTGAACATGTCTGGTCAAAATGGATACAGTTAAAGAATGAAATCTATTTTGAACATGCCTGGTCAAAATGGATACAGTTAAAGAATGAAATCTATGAATCGATCCTTTAGCAATTTGCACTATTTACACAAAGACATTTCCCAACTTAGACAAATGTATTGATATTGATTATTTCTATTGATTAATCCCTCACTAAGTTCAAACAAATGAGCGAGATGAGAAATGAGCTTGAGGAAAGGCATCCACCATAAAACTGAAAATGCCAAACCAATACGCATCCACAGGACTGCACACAAGGAAGCCTATTGTGTGCTGAAATATTTATTATTTTTATTTATTTTTTTCTACTTTATGTTGGCTTTATTTTTTATTCTGGTGTATAGTGGTGATATTGGCCCAGGCTCAATACCAGGAACGATACCCTTATGGTGAGTTTATGTGAGTTTATATTTGTATATTTTTATGCACTTGTGTCTGTTTCTGGTTATTTTAATTGTTTTCCCATGTGTCATCTTGCCTCGAGATACCCCTCCTCCCTCTCCTCCCCTTTACCCCCTGCAAACAAGCACACAGCCTGTAAAATGCGCTTTCTATAAACAACTTGCATATGAAGTCACACTTGTTGGAATTTTATGGCATTGATGTGTTTTGTTTTTTATATTGTTCTTATTATGTCTGTCCTGATTTCACTGTAGAGCAAGAATATGGACCTGATTACTTTCCAGGTAAAGAGTTTCAGCAGAATGATTTATTATTGAAGCCCAACCTCACTTTGTGCTTAGTAACTATGCAATTAAGGGATTAAGGTTAGGAGTCAGCATGTACCGTTAGGGTGTTAATTAACTAGTTAATTATGTCAGAACCATTCATAAACTTTGTTCATTATGATGTTTCTCTTCTTGCTTTACTAATTAGGTGTAATTATTATACAGTGTTACCATACCATTGTGAATTACATAAATTACCTTTACTTTTGCCTCCCAGTCAGTCTTGGTTTCATGGATGTGTTGTTTTTTTTAGCTTAATATCTTCTTGTCTTTTTTCATAGTTTGTTTCTATATCTTAGTTTTGGCAAGTAATCAGACATTGACTTTAGTACATGAGTTTTCTTGTTTGCTTTTTTTTTAGATACTGACACGGACAATTCAGAGCCAGTCCCGGGTACATACCAACAGCAAGTCCGACTGCAACCTGCCGTACGTCCAGAGAAAACAGGTAATACTTAGTGACATCATTTGGACTGTGGTGCTTATAATTTGTTTATTGGGTTATTCTTGGTTACAGGGTTGGAGACTGAACCCACTGAGCCTGGACCTTTGGGTAAGAAAATCATATATTTTTTGTAATAAATAATAGTTTGATGGTTTGGTAGTTTAATTGTATTGTAGCAGATTCTCTCTAATTCCTTGACTTCACACTACAAGATTAATCATAGCTGAATTGAAATTGAATATGCATGTGATGTTAATGGTACTGGATGTGTTTAAAATGTGCATCGTTGACTAAATCATGATTACAAAAAAATATACACAATTAATACAGCTAATCTAATCACAACTGCAATTACATGTGGCTTTATGTAGATTTTAAATGCATATATTAACTCCTGTGTGATGTATTTGGTGGAGCAGACTGCAGAGAAGAGCAATACCCATGCACCAGGCTCTACTCAGTCCACAAGCCATGCAAACAGTGTCTTAACAACCTCTGCTTCTACAGGTTAGTCTAACCCTTTTCACACATTGCTGCAGAAATAAATGATAATTTTGTTACCATTTTATTCCACTGACACAATAAATTATTATAAAAAACATGCAACACTTAAGCTGGTTCTAGTATGCATGAGTCATATATATATTTTTAAACTATAGTAATTATTAAGGAAAATCCCACAACCAAAAAAGAAAAAATGTAAAGAAAATATGCACATCATATACACATTAAAAATCTTGTTTCATTTATTCATCTGTGATATGTCAATATAGTAATTATAGTCACTGGCTTACTAACCCCACATCACTTTGAATGCACAATTACAGCCAGACTCCCTCATTGTCTTTTCAGGCCAAACTCCCTTTATAATAAACAGATGAAGTGGCTCATGTGGTGCAACTCTGAGAGGGAGTTTTGGCATAAGCTCTTATATTTATCTAGGAAAAGTATTGATAAGAGTGTAAGAAATGTCAGTGAGTTGTAGATTACAAGGACAAATATGATGTATAGTATTGAATGACCTAATAGAAACGTCATTGAGGTAAATCATCTGTTTCCATTCAGTTTGCGACGGGTGTATATCATCAACAAAGAGATTTGCGTGCGGACTGTGTGTGCACATGAAGAACTGCTCAGAGGTAAATTCACAATGATTCAATGATAGTTTGGTTTGTTCCTGAAAGAGGGTCCCCTTTCGCCTTCAAATGATCCAAAGACAGACAAGGCATTTTAAAACCAGAAAAAACTGATTGTCTGTTATTGACCAATGTTTCAGTGTTCAATAAACAATTTTGTTAAGCCCTATGAGGCAACTGCCCAGGCTTTTACTACAATTCTATCATGAAATTTAAAAAAAAAAGTTCAAAATAAATATTAAATATAAATCAGATAACTTTATGCCAAAAGCCTTTTCACATTATAATAACTGAATGATTTTTTCCACGAGACTAAAAACTACCAGGTGCTGTTAGGACTTGCCACATAAAAATATAAATATTGCTTTAATTTCCTTTTCCTTGGTGTGTGTGTAGCTGACCTGTGCAGAGACCAGTTCTCTCGCTGTGGCGTGGCGGCTCTGAGCGGGGGCTGTGGATCAATAGGGGGCAGCTGTGGAAAAAGCTGCGGAGGCTGCTGAACTTCAGGGACAAAACTTGCCCGAAAACTGCCGCTGCCAAACCACTTTTGAACATGTTTTACTCCCATGCATTAGGGATGTAACATCATTTTATGGGACTGAATTGTCATTGTATTAACCGCACAATATAATATTTATTCAAATTTTGTAGAGAAAAAAGGGAAAAGACAATACATAATGTAAAAATAAGGCCATCATCATTATTGTCATATACATTTAAAATATATATATATACATTTAAATATTCAAATTAACAGTGAAATGTGTAATTTTTCTGGTGGAGATTTCACCACCTGCTTGTCTCCATGGAGATTTTATTGCTTTACCTCAAATGTTCCACAGTGTTTGGTTTTAAACTTATTTCCATAGATACAAGCTTGTGACAAGCATCAGGCCTAGTTACAGATAAGATCTGAGGAGAGGTACTTTTTGAGTAATAAAACACCTGCAGTTGAGTAAATACAAGTTAGGATGTGTTTAATGCCATACTGTGGAACATTTCAAGCAAAGCAAAACAATCTTCTGACAGAACCCCTACCAGAAAAGTTACATAGTGCATGTTCATACTCATTTATTGTAGCCCATTACGGTGACATATCTGATACTGCCACACTGCCAAAGTTGTTACATCCCTAATATTCTCTTCACAGTGTTGGAGACTTTTGTTCTTTTATTCATATGTTTGCCAAAGATCTAGTGTGTAATGAATATATTTACTCCGCTGACAATCATTGGTGCTACAAAACCATCACACTGGTGCTATGAAGACTTTACATGCACAATGGTATTTTGTACAATATTAACCTAATGCTTTTGTTTATTTTATGTTTTAATAGCAGTGATTGTTATTATGATGGCAACTGTGCACTGACCACTATCCAGCCATCGTTTTTTTAAGGCAGATTATGGAATGTGTTTCGGGAAGCAGGTGTGAGTGACTCACATCTTGTCCCAGAGCCACCTGGACTCAAGCAACTAGTCCAAAAACTCGTTTAGCAAATACATACATCTTTGAAATGTCATAGGGCTCTGTACTACTGCTTTGTGAAACAGTCACTATAAGGACTGAAAATAAAACATCATTTTTCTATTACAACTTGGTGACATGAGTTCATTCACATGTCTTTTTTCAGGTAGGTGCCAAAAGTGCCAGGAGCGTTGGAATATGTTGTTAAATGTGACATCATTGCAGCTTGTTTAGGTGAAAGAGTTCTGAGTTCCAAACACAAAACCAAGAAATAGGGACTTGTCTGAACCTCCAACAGACAAAAAGTGTTTTCTCTTATGCTATGTTTTTCTTTTAGCAATAATTATTTTATGGAGCTAAATTATACCCTGACTGTGAGAAATTGTGCAAACCAAGCTAAAACATCTTTTTACCTATTGCTGTAGGCTCAACACATACTGACAGTCAACTATTCTCTAATTTATCTACTGGGGGCAGTATAGAGTAACACATGGATGTCTATCATACTTCCCTTGTGTGTGCTCTTAGAATGACACATGTAACAGTGCTTGCAGTAGTGGTTTATTTCATTAAACCCATGGTTTACATGTTTATGCAATACAATACTATAAGCATTATTTAATATTGTTAGTGGTTAAATTGTAAAAAATATAAGACTAATAAAATAATACTAAAAAGCATGTTTTTAAACATTTTAAATTAGAAACATGCTGTTTGTGCTTGATTCTCCTTCATTATAAAAAGTAGTGCTTTTAAATGCTGATATAAATGTCAAGAAACTACACAGTTGTTCCGGCTTTGTCATTTCCATTCCCACATTTTGCCCAGAATCAGTCAAAGAGGATCCCTCAAAGGTTTGGGTTTCCTCCGCAATAAAAAGTTAGAAGTTTGGGAGAGTTAAACCAGGATTAATAGCAGATGTTATCCTGGAGCTGGTCTGGCATGGAGACCACAGCTGCCTCTCATCTCTGCTCAGGGTAACAGTCAGTATTCACACACATAGTAGTTAAAAGCATTACAACAAGACTTCACTTAATAATTTTTGTGTCAACATTTGTGCTGAGGATATTTTCCCTGGGTTTCAGCTAATTGCTGGAGTGAATAGGAATAAGCTGCCTGTATTATGTAGTGGACAGTAAAGGAGGTTGGAATGAGGGATGACGTTGCTTCATCTCCTGCTGTAGCTGCTCCTTCAGAGTGGACACCTGAGAAAAAGAACATTTACTGAAAATCTGCAATGCATTCTCACACAAGGCCTGTAGTCCTTAAATTTAGTTTAGCAAATTTAGTTTAGTTTAGTAGTAATTAATCAGTCAATGTTTTTTTTTTACAAGTAGACTAATTATTTTGCAGAAATGAGAACACTTGGAGTGAGTTAGTTAGAGTTTTGGGAGTCACAATTTAACTCGGCTTTTGCTCATGAAGATGTGCTTTACTCATGCTCTGTACATAGTATATACATTTGTTTTTGCATGCGATCCTAATTATAGTAGTCTGTGCCATGCCTCCATTCAGTCAGTTAATTGATGCTAAGAGCAATAACTGGTTTGAATAAATCGTTTTATTTATTTAATTATTTACTAATAAAACCATCCAAATTTTAATCTTAATAATAATAAATTCCCAATGACACTTTCCTAATATACTCTATATACCATGTGAATAATCCATATCTATACCTGCTCCTCCAGCCCCTTGACCCGGTGCCGGTGGGCTCTCTCTCTCATTCCCAGACTCCGTTCCACGTCCCTCAGATTGACCTTTAACCTCTCTGCTTCCCGCTGTGCCTCATCCCGCTGTCGGCTCAGGTTCTCACAAATACCGTGGGACTGCTCCATATCTGACAGCTGGGTCTGCTCACCATATGATAAACAGAGGATAGATTAAATAGAAAAAAGGAAACATGTATTATAAAAGTGTGACAAAGGAAAATCTATGGTCCTAACTTCAATTTCCATCCATCCATCCATTTTCTCTCGCTTAATCCGGTTGAGTTACTCAGACCCAGACCCCTATGAACCCCTCTGCAGATGCTGAGCCCACAGGAGGTCCCTGATTGTAAACTGTTCATAGGGTGTTGCATGTTTTTGGTTGATGGGGGGAAACCGGAGGAAACCCATCCAGACACGAGGAGGAAACATGCAAACTCCACACAGAAGGGCCCGGGCGACCTGGGGATCGAACCCGTGACCTTCTTGCTGTGAGGTATGTGAGTTTTGCCACTCAGCCACTGTCCTGCTTACTTCAATTTTATGATACTATTACATTTGTACATGTTCCTCTCACATATGGCTCATGGTTACAGTAACGCCCATAAAAGGACTATAAAGGACACTGGCCGACACAGACATAATTTATATATGTATTTTAAACTTGGTTGGAGCTATTCGCTTGGCTCCAACAACATTTAGCTTTTCTTTAAACTTGGAGTGTGCCAACAAATCAAAATATCAATATATTGTGCTGGTCATATTATGAGCTGCTGTATCTATATAAGGCCATGAATATATAGCGTATGAGAATTTATCGTATCGTATCATATTATACCTGTAGTATTAGGATCTGTTGCTGTGCTTCTTGCAACTCCTGTTCAACCGTGTTTAGTGATCGGTCTAAGCGGCTTTTCTCAGCATTGAGCCGCATGGTGCCCTCCTCAGACTTCAACTTCTGACGTTCAACCTGAACAAGATATCAGAACAAAGCACCTCAAAATGGGATTGCCTATGAATGGTTTACAAAAGGGTGTTGTTTGTACTTTGTCCAGTGTGTTTCTCAGAGCATTCTTGTCCTTCTCCAGCCTAACAGCTTGCCTCTCTGCATCTTTCTTCTCGGTCTCCAACATGGCCACTGCCTTCTGGAGGCTGCGCAGTCGATCGTCCACAGCAGAGCGCTCTGTTTGAGACAACTCCAGGCAGCGCTGGGCCTCGGACAGACTGACGGAGCGCTGACGCAGAGTCTGAGGAGAATGACATGACTTCACTGATTTCTGTCACCATGGGATAATTGTGGTGTTTTTTACAAATTTAGGGTGTGTAGAAGCATCACCTCCTGCAAGTGGCTGATCTCAATCTCCAGTTCGTCTCGTTTGACTTCACAATGTTTTAGTTCACTTTGGAGGCTTTGGACTTGTTCATTGAGAGCAGCAACATTTCTTCTGCTTTCAGATAAAGACGCTCTGGTTTCATCCAGGCGCTCCTGATGAAACAAAACACTGTCAGTACTTCTTCAGTTCTCAATGTGTCCCCAGTCCCTCTCTCACCTGGAGGTGCTGCCTCTCCAGCTCTGATGCAGAGAGTGACTTTTGCAGCACTGAGAGGCGACTCTGTGAGCTGCTCTGAGCCGCTGTGGCCTCACTCACACTTAGGTTCAGAGTCGCTGCTCTCTCTTTGAGCAAACTTTCACTTTCTTGAGCTCTGAGCAAAGCCTGACTAAGTCGATCCACCTCTCTCTGCAGCTGAGACACCTGTGCCTCACCCTCAGCCACCTTTCAAGAGGAAAAAAAGAAAACCATACAGCTGCTCCACTTTTCTCACTGTCTTTAAGAAAGTTTCATACTGCACCTGTTTGATAAGAGCGTTGTGTCTCTCTTCAGTCAGTTGGCTCTCAGCCTCTCTGTCCCCCACATTCAGCCTTAGCCTTTGCAGCTCTCCCTCCAGACTGCGCCTCCCCAGCTCCACCCGAGTGGCCCGGGCCTCTGCTGCATCTAGTGCCTCTCGCAGGCGCCTCCTTTCTCCCTCAAGGCGCATTTCTGCAGCCCGCTGTTTGTTGAGTTGATCCTATAATACAGGAAAAGGGGGTCTGTTTGAGTGATACATGCACAGACATGAAGGGGAAAATAGTTACAGGAGGGTGCATAAACATAAACTTTATACTTAAAATCTCTAGCTTAAAAACAACTTTTCAGAGCCTACGTCCATTAGTTTAGCTGTAAGGTTTAATATGGTTGCAAAAAAAAAAAAAGCATAATAGTGAAAACTCCATGTCCTGTGGTGTCCTGATTAGATGCAGCACTGGGTGTGGGCCTGTGGCATATGTTGTTTTTTTATTCTAAGACACTTGGCTGCAGGAAAATACTGTTCCGCTGAGGGGCCATATGGCTGTGTCAGACCTGGGCTTGCTGTACCTGCACATGTTTCCTGTCGGCTTCAGAGGTCTGCAGTGCTCGCTCCAATTCTTTTAGTTTTTCCGTCAGAGCGCGTCTTTCTCTGTCCGCTCTCCGCACTGCCTCTTCCTGCTGCTGCAGCACTATCTGAGTGGAACTGAGGCGCTCATCCATTGCACGCTTCACTAAAGATGGGTACATCACACATTAAAAAGAGTCATATTTCAGTGTATAATAACAAATATCTGACCTTCTTTGCTATCTTGTAAACTGTTTTGGGCCTGAGCCAGGCGGCTCTGAGCAGAGTCTCTTTGGCTTCTGAGTTCCTCCAGTTCACGCTGTAGACCATTCATCTGTGAGCGGACATCATCCTGAAAGTAATATATAAAATAACAATAACGTTAACTTCTTTTTTAAGACAATACAGTAACGTGTGTTTACCCTGTTGACATGTTTCAGCTGCTGCTGCTGCATCCTCAGAACAGTCACCGGTGTTGGTGGTGACGTGTCGTGTATCAGCTGTTGTTACTTACTGTAGGCCTGGTCAGCCTGATGGACCTGGCAGGTCACTCAGACTGACCACGCCTCCCGTCGCCTTATGGTCTTTGGAAGAGGGTGTCCCATGTGTGTGAAGGGAGGAACGCTCCGTCATCCCGGTTAATTCATCTGTAATCTCTGTTTTGTCTATACTTGAATGCTTCTGTTTTTGTTTTTGTTTTGTCTATATTTGAATGTTACTTAATGTTTACTTGGTTTGCACTTTTCTTTTTTTTTACCTGTCGTTTGCACATTTTCTCTCTTTTTAAATGTTTTTTTAAATGTTTGCACTGATGTGGGAGAGGACAGCAATTTCATCTGTGCTATATATCTTGTATGTATATGCACATGTGACAATAAAGAGAAATTGAATTGAATTGAATTGAGTTAATGCTGTCTGTGCCTCGTTTCCTGATTTCAATGGCCTCCCTGATTCATCGTTTGAACTTGTTGTTCTCCAATCCAATGACACCCGTCCCAATCCATAATGTGGTTATTTCTTTTACAGTGTCTGATATGGCAGATTTGAGGTTTTCTTGCTCTGCTTTTTCTTTTTGTGTTCTTGTGAGTCTCCCGGCTGTTTCCTTTTCGCATTCCTTTTGGTGTTCCTTTTTTCGTATATGAAATGCTCGGGCCGTTTCCCCTATGTATGATTTATTGCATGATTTGCATTGAATTTCATAGATGGCGTTGCATTTTTGTTCTTGTGGGATTTTATCTTTGGAGTATACTAGTTGTTGTATGGTTTGACTACAGTGCTTATGTTGTGTTTTTTCACGGCTCTCTGGGTGGGTACAGTTATTCCTCTAATGTTTGGTAGAGTGACTGTTCTTTTGATCCTGCTGCCCTCTGATGGTTTGTTGTGTTTTTTTGGGTTTTGTTGGTTTTTATTGATGATTTGTTGCTTATCTATGTTTATGGCCCAGTTTATGGCCCAGTTGGGATACTGACATTGTTTGAGCGCCTGTATGATGTGTCTCTCCTCCTCTTCCCTGTCGGTGTGGTCTGTCATGAGAGTGGCCTGTTCAAAAAGTGTCCTTACTACTGACAGTTTGTGTGCAATGGGATGCTCAGATGTCCAGAGTAGGTATTGGTCAGTGTGCATGGGTTTCCTGTATACTGTTACGCAGCTGATGTACGACACGTCACCTCCAACACTGGACAGATCTTGCAGCTAGCAGCCAAAACATGTCAACAAGGTAAATACACATTACTGCATTGTCTTAAAAAAGAACCCAGAAGTTAACGTACATAAGGAGACAATAATAACATTGACATAAGGGATTTTATTCTGTGATTTAGACTCACTCTCTCTCTCTGAGCTTCTCGCAGCTCCAGCAGGAAGTCTCTGAGTCCAGTCCTGAGTGAGTCTGAGTCCAGGTCTGAGGTGGAGAGGGGTGTGTCTGCTCTCTCCGGAGACACAGGACCAGACCCCAGAGTGTTGTCAGGGGTACTCGTGCATACTTCTGTTTGAAATCAAGGATAAATAAATTAGTTCTACCTAGTATTTGAAATTTACTCGATAGTACAGAATGTGATGATTTAATAAAAAATGAATACTTGGTTCTGATTTTATAGTTCTACCTTTTGGTGGTGACAGAGAGGAGCGCAGAGGAGAGATGCTCTGGTGTCGCGACATAGATCCAGGTGATGTAGAGCTCCCCCCTGGACTCCTCCCTCTGCCCCCTCTGCCCCCCACTCCAATCCCCAGAGTGCGTGTGAGTGTGGACTGCAGGTTGCTCAGTCTGAACTCT
>KN500933.1:20069-39708 GCA_000787155.1 Scartelaos histophorus | reverse complement strand
TCATGAACTTCACTGCACGTCACTGAGCTGAAGCCAAACATTTCTCAGACATTGGTGAATAAGATGCATTTTTCACTTTTACAATTGTAAATGTGACTCTTGAGGGGTCAGTGCCTCACCAGTCATGAACTTCACCACACGTCACTGAGCTGAAGCCAAACATTTCTCAGACGTTGGTAGTAAAGTTAAGCGTTCATCCTATATACCTCTAACCTTGCTTTCATAACAGAAGTATTAAGAAATACAGTTAGCATTTCATCCTGCATGTTTAGATATAGTTTAAATAAATGAAAACTCTGAACTATGAAATGCTATTCATTAATTGAAGGTTTTTCTATTTACTGGCAGCCGAGCCTCCACAAATGAGCTCATGAGCTGCTTTTCATCTGCAATCCTATAGCCTGCTCTGGTCCTTTCAATTTCAGACCAAAACATCTCATCCGACCTAGAAGGGCTTTCTCTGACTGTAATTACAATAATCTCACGAGAGCCGAGGAAGTTTTCTTCAAAAGCATTAACCTTGGCCACCTAAGCCTGCTCTCTTGTATTTTAGCTTTATTTATGAAGGTTAATTGTCCTGCTGACCACTCATGCAGTTTATCAGCTCTGGCTTTCTTCACCCGAGTGCCTCCAACAGTATGCGCCCTCACCTTCTTTAGAATCCTTCTGCTTCTATATGGAAATGAGGCTTCAGCTCAGCCAGGAGATTTGACAGATTTGTTTAATGCCTATATAGATGTAAAGTGAACATTCAGTGGAGTTGGTGGTTGGATTTAGGGATGTTTTTGAGTTATTATTTATGATGGAGGTCAAATACAGTAGTCGATTGATTTTCATTCTAGTTGGACCCAAATTTAGGGTCATAGACTGTACTATTCAATTCAATTCATTTTTGTATAGCTCAAAATCACAACAACAGTTATCTCGGCTTCACAAAATTGTTAATTTAGCAAACAGAGATGTCAGAGAATGAAGCGGAATAAGAAACAGTCATAATTCAAAAATACAGAATGTCCAACAACAACCAGGCAAATGGATAATTGTCCCAGCACCTCCTGTCCTTAGACCCTCCTTCTCCGGCAAGGAAAAATTAGGAAAAAAAAACAAAAAACAGTGGAGAACCTCGAGGAGAACCACAGTGAAGGAAAGATCCAGTCCTATGAACTACTAAAAATACTATGAATACTAAAATTATAACTTCACAGTATAATGTAACTGAATCAAAAGTCAAAATCGCAATTATCAAGTCATAAAAGCTTCAACTATTTAGATAAAGTATAATGTCCTCTGTAAATAACACTGTGTTTAATAATGTTCTGCAGACATGGATGGGATTCTTGTATTAGTTTATCAGTTCTGTATTCAGACTTCTCTCAAATGTTAACACTCCTGGAGTTACAATGTGCACTGTTACTTTTTGAACATCTGCAGTATTTGTTTGTTTATTGTGCAGCCTTAAATACACTATATTCAGAGATTATAATGGGTTTTAATGGTAAATGTCCAATGTGAAAGCCTGAGGACCACCTATTAATTCGATTTCGAATTAGACGAACAACAGACTATTAAAGAAATTAAGTAATAGTTTTGTTGCGCCATAAATAAACTAAAATAAAATCACGTTTTTTTCCCCCAGTATGATGGGAAACAGAGGAACGTGTCCTTACTGTGACTGGGCTTGCATCTCCACAAACCTGAGTCTTATTTGGTCTGAAAGAAATCCTTGTCCTGCTTGTCTCCATGAAAACAACATTCCTTCTACAGTTCGGTTTAAGACCTGTTTGGAGAATAGTTCGAACTTTTCTACTGAAATCATGCCGTTGACACCCCCACAAATGTTGATATCACTTTAAAAGAATCAGCAGAAAACAAGCACAACCCTTTATCGTCTCTATAACAAGGCACATTCTTCACCGTATAGATTCTGTTCATTACATCAAAAAAGAAAATAGTTCACTGTTCTAACCTACACTGCAAACCCACAATTAAGCAGTAATTAAAAAATTTTTGCTAAATGGTTGCCTATTTTTTTTTAAGTTTATAGTCTCAATTTATTTTCAAGTGTGACACAAAATTTTTATTTGCAATTAATAGTTAATTAAAAATAATAAGAATTTCACGAAATAATTAGTAAAGAAATAAAAAAAAGAAAAGAAATAAAAATTAAATAAAAATAGTACACTTTATTAAAAAGTTTAGGCTAAAAATAATTAAAATAATTAATGTAATGTCTCGAAAATCTGATACATGCATGTAAAAATTAAACATTATAATTAAGCAGAGCATTTTTAAAATTAAATGGAAATCATTATTTTTGATTCATTTGAGCGTTTGGGTTTACAGTGTATGATTTGATATCCTGACCTCTTATGGCTGTTCGTGCCACAGCGATGGAGGAGAAGTGCACCGAAAATATTGTCAACATCTGGGCGTCCACACTCCCCCGTGGAGTCTGCAGGCTGTCAGATACAACACTGCTCTTTCCTTATCAATTCTGCAGGTCACTGAAACTTCTAACCACCCAGAAACCTTCAATGGATACGACTAAACACAGGAACAGAAGCTCCTCCAGTGACATTTTCTAAATATAGATGTAACACTGTCCATTGTGACATTAATTGACATCTGTGGAGACTCACAGAAATACTAACCCAAACTTCAATCCCAACTTTTTCCTTCTTTCTACTTTTTTTTTTTTTTTACTTTTTTTTGAGACTTTGACCAATTATAACATTGTTCTCTTAATCTAAAGAAATATATATAGAGTATTTGCGTCATTCATGCTTTTCTTCGTCGATTGCAAAAAAAAAGGTTCTGTCACGTGGACAAAAGTTTAAGATTGCAGACGTATCAGTTTAAAACAAAACTTGGGTCTGATGTTTCATTCACGCTTGTTTCATGAATCGTGTTTAGTAACTATGCTCCATATAACCACTGAAAAAAACATGCAATTTCCCAGGATTGTTAAATCATAGGTAAAAAATCTAATTGTCTCCTGCACTCTTTTTAAGTCCATAAAACTAGTAGATTGTGACCTCCCTAACCCCAGTTGCAAGTATAGGGAGAAAATCTGTAGGAACAAGGCGTCTGCTGTCCTAAAAGTCATTACTTTAACTTTTAAATTATGAAATGCCACAGCGGCTGAGGGTTACTGTTGCATCCCTATTTTCCAACCGTGGAAAAGAATTCAGATTGAACCCACTGCCTCTGAATATTGTACTGTCTGTGCCACCTTGTGAACTAATGCCTTTTAACACCGCTAAAACAGTCAAATTACCCATCGCTATTACATGCATCAGCAGCATTTGTAAGGTGAGCTGACCTCTACCAAGCCTTGTACCTCAATGTAATATAGTGAAAATAAAACTGAAAGAATAAATATATGCTATTTTAAACAGTTTATCTGGAAAAGCCTATAACTGTACCAGCAGAAAACAATACTAAAGCTGTAATGTGTCTTTTTCGGCTGGTTTCCATGGAGATGTTATCGCTTTGCATGGAATGTTCTACAATATGGCTATAAACATACAGTATCTGTCTCTGTAGACATCGTAGTTATGCCATCAATCCAAATGAGGTCAGATCTGTGGAGAGGTCAGTAAAAGACAGTAGGAATGCATTGTTGCTGTGTCCTTGGGCAAGACCTTTCACCCAACTTGGTTATTACGGACTTGGTTCAACTCTAACCAGCAAACGTTATCATCATGCAGGAGGGAGGAGTTTATTTGACACAGCCTGAAGGCCCGGGTGCGAAAAGATGTATTGTAATCTCATTATCACCGCCAAGGAGATTATGCGATCGAGTCGGTTTATTTTTTATTTATTTATTTGTCTGTGGACAGGATTTCTCGAAAAGTACTGGCAGTGGACCTGGAATCTGGATCTGGATCTACAATCTTAGTGAGTTTTTGTTGGAAACTACTGACCGGATCTTCATGAAATTGTCACCAGAGGTAGATCTTGGTGCAGGGACAACTCCATAAAATGTTGGTATCTTCTATCTTATCTTTGGTAATCTTGGTAGCATATCTCGGATACCTCGGATCTTCATGAAATTTTCTGTGTCCACATCATTCCTGTTTCCAATCTCATTTCAGGGGTTAAAAATACTGCCACTTAGGCTACGTTTACATTGAAATAAATCACCGTATCGGAAATGATTTGCATCCAGACATGTCATTTCTATGTTCATCTGCCCACCGGTGTCACAACGTCACGTGTGCGGTAAAAACAAGGAAGTGAAGCACCACGTTTCAAGTTGCAGCAGCCGATTCCGAGCAGAAGATGGCAAATGTGAAGACGATCTTTTCGTGGACCAACGACGAGGTTCTGTTGTTCCACGGCCAACTAGCAAGAAGTTCTAGTTACGGCGTTTCCCGTTTGTTTTCCGCAATAGCGCCGCATGACCAATGTCACAAACTGAGCGAATCAGGAAGGCACAAGTTGCAGTGGCGTGGTCCAATAAGGAGGCAAATACAGCTCCTACGTCAGCGTCTGAACGTTTTCATGCTTCCGGTTCAGATCCAGTTCAGATGAATTCATGGGAGCTGGCGGCACCAGATCGTTCTGTCTCCGGAGCAGTTTTCCATCGGATTAGTGCGGACAAATTCTGCATCCGCAACGAAAACGACCCGAATACGTACTATTGTGGATGGGGTCTTAATCGAAGCATATTGTGTGTCAGCATGACTTCCTCTGAAATATTTCTGTTTCCATGGAGTGCCCACTGTCTGTAAGAGCTTCTGTTTTTGTTAAGTGATATTCAAGTGACATCGAGTACTTCCTGTTCTGTTAGGCACTTACAGGGGCCTTGTGTTTCATAAATCTACTTTTTCCTTACATGTATATTCCCAGTACCAAAGAGTTCATCTGTACACGCCTATTCTACTCATTATCATAAACTGTCTTTTCGTGGACCGACGACGAGGTTCTGTTGTTCCACGGCCGACTAGCAAGAAGTTCTAGTTACGCCGTTTCCCGTTCGTTTTCCGCAATAGCGCCGCATGACCAATGTCACAAACTGAGCGAATCAGGAAGGCACAAGTTGCAGTGGCGTGGTCCAATAAGGAGGCAAATACAGCTCCTACGTCAGCGTCTGAACGTTTTCATGCTTCCGGTTCAGATCCAGTTCAGATGAATTCGTGGGAGCTGGCGGCACCAGATCGTTCTGTCTCCGGAGCAGTTTTCCATCGGATTAGTGCGGACAAATTCTGCATCCGCAACGAAAACGACCCGAATACGTACTATTGTGGATGGGGTCTTAATCGAAGCATATTGTGTGTCAGCATGACTTCCTCTGAAATATTTCTGTTTCCATGGAGTGCCCACTGTCTGTAAGAGCTTCTGTTTTTGTTAAGTGATATTCAAGTGACATCGAGTACTTCCTGTTCTGTTAGGCACTTACAGGGGCCTTGTGTTTCATAAATCTACTTTTTCCTTACATGTATATTCCCAGTACCAAAGAGTTCATCTGTACACGCCTATTCTACTCATTATCATAAACTATATATACTGATGGTTTCTTTTGTTGTTTGTTGTTGTTGTTTGGCGGCACGGTGGCTGAGTGGCAACACTCATGCCTCACAGCAAGAAGGTTGCGGGTTCGATCCCCGGGTCGCCCGAGCCTTTCTGTGTGGAGTTTGCATGTTTCCTCCCCGTGTCTGGATGGGTTTCCTCCGGGTACTCCGGTTTCCCCCCATCAACCAAAAACATGCAACACCCTATGAACAGTGTACAACAAGGGACCGGCAGGGAGTCCCTCCCTCCTGTGGGCTCACCACCTGCAGAGGGGTTCATAGGGTCTGGGTCTGGTGCATAGAGTAATGGGCAGCGTGCTGCCCCCGCGACCCAGCCGGATTAAGCGGGAGAAGATGGATGGATGGTTTCTTTTGTCTGGGCTGCTGATGTTATTGAACTTCTTTCATGTAACTATTCACCTAGAATCAATTCTTATTAGCCACATTTTCCCGATATCGATATGTTTGCATCCCTTTGCATGCATCCTCCATCATTCACTTCTACACCACATGAAGTAAGCGTTATCCGACCGAGTTATTCAACCCATTTCTCCTGTTGTTTGTGTAATTTGTGGTGCTCAGAAATGTGAAAAACGGGAGCAGTTTCAATGATTCACCTTTTCTAGCAACACTGCATTTCTGTCACCTGTTTTTCTCCTTGGAAACATTATTGCTTTGTCTGAAATGTTTTACAGTATGGCATTCAACCTTTCTAACTAAATCAATCCAAGTTAAGTCAGAGATCTGAAATGTTTTACAGTATGGCATTCAACCTTTCTAACTAAATCAATCCAAGTTAGAAGTCAGATCTGTGGAGAGGCGATCCCGCTCTCAGTCAGAATCCCGGTTTTTCTAGGTATTTTTGAGCTTTAAAACCATCTTCTGAACATTCCTGGCAGAGCAATGACTTGTCCATAGAAATGTTGCAAGAAAAATTACAAAACGCACTCTTTTTTTCTGTTTTTATGTGTCTGTATTTTTTTTTATTCGTATCTTATTGCCTTTTATAATTATTGTTGCGTACTCCCGTTTGTTCCACTGTGTTTTTAAACTGCATTGGACATATAGTTGGACTGGAATGGATGCACGAACCTAAGTGCGTTTGTGTGATTTGCGGTTTTCGGAAGCGTGAAAAAACACAGGCAGTTTCAGTCATTTACATTTTCCGACACCACTGCATTACGATCCACTCCAAAGTACGGCACTTCTCCCCCGGATCCATCTCAAAACGAGATTAATCACGGGGGACTTGCGCGTGGAGATGTCCGCTCCACCTGCCATCCGGAATGTGCCATATCAATCAAGCTCGCCTCGCTAATGATCGCCCCCCTGCTGCGGCGGAGGGGAATCGCCGTAGCCCTAGCGCAGTCGTTTGCACCAGAGCCTCCGCCGCCGACTCTAATGGCTACCCCGCTTTGTCGCTCAGATGAACCCGGGCGAGCGCTGACAGTGTTCGCCAGGAGTCAGTTCCCAAATGAGACGGGGACAGAAATAGGAAAGTCATAAGGAGCACTTGAGAGCAGATAAGAGGGAGTGGGCAGGGAGAGGTGCACTGTGCAAAACAACAGATTACCCCCAAACCTGTGAACGTGCCACTGGATATTTCAACCTAAAAGTGACGGGAAGGGAGTCTTATGAGAATTTGCACAACGTTGACTGCGTTTATAGCATGTCTGGACCAAAATTATTGTTATAAGTGAAGATGTACTACTGTTAAACAAAACTTGGGTCCGATATTTCATTCACACTTGTTTCATGAATCCTGTTTAGCAAGTACGCTCTTAACCACTGAAAAAAAACATGCAATTTTTCAGGATTGTTGCGTCACAGGTAAAAGTCCATTTGTCTCCTGCACTGTTATGAAGTCCATTAAACTCCCCCTGATGCCAGTAGATGGTGACCTACCTAACCCCAGTTCTAAGTATAGGGAGCACATCTGTATGAACAAGACTTAAGAGTCATTATTTCAGATTCCAATGCTTGTTTTAAGTTGAAAAAAATCAAGAATTTAGAGAAGCAATTTCAATTGTATATTCACAGCCACATTCCCCACATTTTTCTTCAAAAGATAGAGCAATAATGTTATAATGTTCAAAACAACAATTCTAACAGTTCTAATTTTCTTCACTCTGAAACCCAAGATATACTGTGAATTAAAGAGTTCAGAGTTTAACTTCTACATACCATATTTAGATCGCCATGTTAACATATTACCTTCATTGCTTTAAAATCTTATACTTTCAAAAACATATTTCCTAGTAGTTTTTTAGACCTCAGTCTCCCTTCCCTTTGCTCTCCTCCCTAAGTCACTCCCCCTTCAGAGCGCTAACACAACACAACCCCACTAATTAAAATACTGCACATCACAACAGTTTTGTCAAGTTGTTGTGTACAGCTTTGTATCATACTGTTGTATATTTATTTATTCAAATAAAGTACCTCTAATAAAATGGGCCGAGCATTGGGCAGAATCTTACATCTAACATAAGGAGAGTTCAAATAGACAGAGATCACTCAAGTACTGAAGCATGCATGCAATACACAGTTACCCTCTGTTTTTGATGAGGGAACGTTTTAACATGGTAGAAAGAAAAACAAAAACAAAAAAAAACACAAAAGCTTTTACATAATATGCCCTCTTTAAATCATAAAACATGAAACACTAAATCAGATTTGTAGAGATAGATTCCAGAACAGCTATTTCAAAGCTTAAATCCTTAAATTAAGAAAATGTATTTGCAATCATTCTATAAGCATGTCTGTAACAGCAAGGAAACTGTATTTCAAATTAAAATTTTGTTCAGGAAACAAGTCGAAACAGCGGAAAAATAAAGGCCAGGCAAGAACTGAAAATGATTGGTTCATTATCACGGCGAGCCCATTTGAACGGCTCACAGGCCTGATTGAACTCCCAGTGCTGATTTCAACTGCACTTTTTCTCTTCTTTTTAGAAATGCCTGTAACAGCCTCTGGTCCGCTGTCAGAAGGAGCGATGCACAGGAACTTTATCAGTCACTGTGCTCTCAGCAGGAGTCAGCTTTCCCTCAGGACTATGGAGCTTGACTGAGCAGGGCCTGTCAGTTTTTCTCTTTCTTTTTCCACTGTTACAAAGCTACAGTTGGGTACATTTGTAAAGCTCTCATTTAGCACAGGCTTCCCTTTTGTAGTGATGCAACCACTGTAGTTATTCATTCATTTAGCTAACAAATTTCCTAATATCGTCATGCAGTTAGTTTACGTTTACACAACTGCTCTTTCAACACTTTTATTTAGGCAGATCAGCCTTGAGGTGGTAAGACAAAAGAGTGTGGATTTCTCTTGAATCAAAAAACATGGGTCAGAAACATATGGATTTAGAACATTATTATTACTATTATTTTATTATTATTAATTACGCATTTTTAATTTTTTGACAATTTCAATTTTCAGCTTTATACTTTGCTCAGGGTAGATATATAGACTACCTTTAGGCACAGATGTGTAGAGGCTGAAGCACATGCACAAGAGATGTGTTTGGAAACTGAGGCTAAACTTTGACTTTAGCCTAGAGCTGCTGAAAATGCAGAGTCTGGGACACATTATATTATGCTGTGTCTGCCTTCAAAACAAAGTACTTATTAGGTCATTTTTATTTTCTTAACAACTTCTTACAGGGACTGCAGCTTGTGGATGTGATTCAGTTGGCGTTGGCACACACAAAACCTGCCTTCTGCAGTGCTGTATACGCATGTTGATAGCACATCCATGGCAATTGTGCAAAAAAGCTTTCTGCAATGCACCACAAGACTTATTCAAACATCTGAAATGCATTTTGAGCAATTTTAAATGAGGCTCTCAGCCAGATTCTCAGAGCAAAATCATTGTCCCACAACAGCCATCCATCCAGAGGAGCACCCCCTGGAGGACTGTTGGAAAGGTGGCGTTGGCCAGGATGAGTCATGGGTGCATCTGGGATCATTTGCAAATACATGTTACTCTATAAAAAGCATCACGAATCATGTGCACATTCATGACATAAGTCCTCTTGCCATTAATGTAGGAGATGTTTTCATTTGGTGCAGGTTTGTGAATGTGTGTGGAGTCCATTGTACCCAAGAGAACAGGGGAACCTAAACTTATGCCAAAAGTTATTTTTCACTGTCATTCATTGGGACTTGCTTATTGTTTGTTATACCTTTGTCAATCAGGACAGCAACGAAGTGCGTTTTTGCCCCTCTGCACAGCCCAGAGAGACATAGAGGGCCAGTGTTTTTCTGTATGAGTTTCCCTTCCCTCGCCACCCATTCCAGCTGTCTGAAGGGACCAGAGGTTCACCAGCGTCACTGTCACTCAGCCGCCGGAGCGACACCGGGGCCACCAAACGAGGAAGTGCGACACGTGACCTGCTGCAGATCCTGTGTAATACAGAGGTCGATCCGCTCGAGGTTTCGCTCAAGTAGCAGTGACATGTGGTGACCCCCTCGAGGTCCATAGCTGCCTCCATCCCTGGCCTCTGGAGATACGGGAATTCGCTGGCATGTCGGAGCAACTCGGACACACTGACAAACTCACTAAACTGACATGGCTCCAGTTGAACCCAGGGGACGTTGTAATGACCCAGACACAGGGAGGATGAGGGAGGGGATGAGAGCTGGTGGGCACCGAGTAAATGTTAGATCTCTGTCACCACTCCCCAGGTGAGCCTTAATAACCTCACACACTCACTCTCACTAAGAGTACAGTAGGACATATAAGGCCCATGGCGGTGCTCATACCCGGGTCTACCGTATTTTTCGGACTATAAGGAGCATCTAAAATCATGACATTTTCTCAAAAATCCACAGTGGCCTTATAATCCAGTGGCCTTATGTATGACCTTTGGTTGTGTTTAACCTCCAACTGATTTGATGTTGTTCACATTAGTCTAATAAGGTATTAGTGGGCGAGTCAGGAGGAGTAATATGTTGGCCACATATAGGGCGACTGTGCAACATACCGGTAGTTCTGCCGTGTGCTGTACAAGGACCCAAAATGCACCTGTTCAGAGACATGCACCATGCAGATTTCAGGTTTTGTATTTTAGTGTTAAAACTGAACAATGTTGAGAGGGATCCGGGCATGTTTGATGCCCAAATCACCAACTGTTAAACTTGTATTTTTGTGCTAGCTACAACTGAGAGTTATTGTAAATGACCTGAATAAACTTCGATTTATCCGACACGCGTTTTGTTTCTCTTATTGCGCCTTATAATCCGATGCTCCTTATGTGTGGACAATGATACAACTGACATATTATTTGATACTGCGCCTTATAATCTGGTGCACTTTATAGCCCGGAAAATACGGTACTGGCCCTTTGGAGTGAATGCACACAATCCATTGTCTGCTAAATCTATAAGTACTAAGAAGGAACTCAAATGTATTCTTGCATATCCATTACTTCTGTGTAGACTGCCCCGTGGACTCCTTACAGTATTTAGTATTCTGTAATCTAAAATGGCATTAATCATCCATCAAAATAGTAAAAATAATAACAATAATAATGAGCCTAGTTCAGGAAGTGTCTTCTGTATGTTACTCATATTATGTTTTTTTTTAAGATTCTGGCCAATCGCAGAATAACTCCCACCACACCCTAAATTCTCACTACTCCTTCATTTTGTATCAGATGTGCTCCCACGTCATGAAAAAAAGCAATTTAAACAAGCTAATATCAAAACTAGTCTACATCACTTATAGCTAAACGGGATATTTTGCTTCTTTGGAGCACTACTGCAGTTCCTTTAATATCTCAGTGGTTTTGTGATGTTTTAGGATTTCTTAAATTGGAAAAGATTAACATTGCAACTAAGGGAAATACACTACTGTCTTCTCTCCTCTTTCTCTTTACATTTTTGATTATATTTTTCATCATTATAATTGTTATTGTCTTTTAATTGTTTACCTTTACTTAATTTTTGAAAATATTTTGATATGACATTTATTATTAAGAAAATAAATAAGAAAAATGTAAAGGGAAAAATAACTGTGAATTGTAAAACTTGTTTTAGTAAAAAACAAAACAAAAAAACAAGCTAATGCTAATATAAAAATGCAGTTGTGATGAACACAGTTTGATGGTAAAAATGGTCTGGCAATGATTTATGGCCCTAAAAATGGTGTCGCTTTTCCCCTTTGATGTCAATCCTGTTTACAAAGTCCTACAACTTCATAAACAGGATTAATGAAACCGCCAAATGAAGGAAGCAAAATCAGGCAAAAAGAAGTTCATTTTTGATTAAAGAACGACATTATAACATGGTTAAAAGTACAAAGGAGAGTCTATTTTACATAATGCATGTCCTTTTCAAATACAGGGTAAAATGGAACATATATTTTCACACCTCCTCCCTCCACCCCGGCTGTAAACAGGATATGAACGAGGTATGAATGAGGTGTGAACAGGTCTGGGCTCCTCAGACCAGAGCAGGCGCACACAGCAAACAGATGGAAGGACTGCTTTATATAATAGTGTGAGGACAGGCGAGCAGGCAGCATGCCATGGAGGTTATTCTGCTTATTTTTGGGCTTAGATGACAAATTTTTCAAAGTGTGATTTTTAACATTTGCACAGAAAAGCTGTCATATCCAAACAGCTTGCAGATGGCTGGTGGTTAAATGGCACAGAGCAGTTTAACAGTGTGGACTATGGAAACAAAAAATACTGTAAGTCCTTTTTTTTTTTTTTAATGCACCTTTATGGGAAAATTACTTTTAGGACATACAAAGCACTGTTTGTGCAAAAGCTGAATGGTCTTTGCCAGGGTCACAACATAATGGATGGCATCAGCTGCTATGGAGGACACACAGGTTTGACTCAGTGTACTGTATATCAGGGGTGGGCACTTATTTTTTCAATGGGGCCACATGAGAAACAGAAATACTGTGGAGGGCTGAGCCAAAATGCTTAACTCAGTTCTGCATAATTAGTCCGGAGCCCCGACAGGGCATAGCCTATTGCTGGCACTTATTTTTTCAATGGGGCCACATGAGAAACAGAAATACTGTGGAGGGCTGAGCCAAAATGCTTAACTCAGTTCTGCATAATTAGTCCGGAGCCCCGACAGGGCATAGGGCCTATTGCTATGGCGAGCACATGGGCAACTTGCAGAGGACATCGTGCAGCTTCGTCCTGTGACGCTACTATAGACACGCTAGTAGTGCTACCTTAGTAGCTGTTACTATAGCAACCGTTACCATAGCAACTGTTACCATGTGATGATGTCATAGACTGTGATGTTGTCATAGATTGTGATGTCATAGATTGTGATGATGTCATAGACTGTGGTGATGTCATATATTGTGATGTCATAGATTGTGATGATGTCATAGACTGTGATGATGTCACAGATTGTGATGTCATAAACCATGATGATGTCATAGACTGTGATGATGTCACAGATTGTGATGTCATAGCCATCAACTATTACCATAGCAACCGTTACCTTGTTCTACTGTTACCACTGTTACTATGTTGCGTTACACTAGTGGTGTTATCCCAGTGACACTACTATAGAGACGCTAGTGATGCTACCTTAATGCTGCTACCATAGGCATGGCATTAGCGGGGCACAGCGTTGGCGAGGGGCAGTGTATGCGGGTCGCGGCGTTAGCATTGGCCTTACGCCGCCGCTTGTAGCTTTAATATTAATTGTATTTCTTTATAAAAAACTGTAAATAACATTGTTCAATGTGCTGGTAAGACTTGTAAGAGTGTATGTTATGACTTGGCAATGAAAATGTGAGGTTGCCTAACACAAAATGTCATTTTAAAAAACACCTCTAAAATAAAAAAACATTGCAGCTTTAGTCCATGCATTATAAAATATGTTTATTTTGTAATTCCAAATGATCTTAAACAGGCCTGTCAGAGTCAAGCACAGGTCTGTATGTGGCCCGGGAGTTGGACCATGCCCAGGTCTACTGTGCATGAACATGACTCACCTCATTAGAAAGTTTAATATACAGAATTAGTGACAGGGGATTTGGAGTGAGCATCATAAAGAGTCACAGCTGGTAAAGGCGACTGAAGCTGCTGTTAGAAGAACCTGTAAATCACAGGAGAGACTTTGGGCATTTTGTTAATGAAGACACAACTTTTAATGTGTCTATGAGGCCCGTGATGATCTAGGCCGAATCTCTCTCTGATCTCTGTGTAGTCCAGAGGCTGCTTCACCGCTACAGGGGCAGGCTGCTCACAGCTGATAGCCAGGCTAGTGTTTTCATAGAAACACAACCACAACCATAAACTGCTTAGTTTGTATTTAGTATGAGTTGGTGATATTATGCTAAATGCTAAATGTTTCTATGTTTCTATCATGCTATACAATATTGTCTCCTCAAATGAAAAACATGCCTGAAGAGGTTGTAGATGTCATTCATACATGTCTGAGAAATCTATCAATCTCTTTTGGGCCCTATCTGAACCTTTCTTACAGATAGCAGTATAATGCTGCAGACTCAGATCTCAGATATGACATCACTTCCGAGCTTCAACCGTTTTTATGTTTCGTGTGGTAGACTCGGAGAAGAACAAGGACGCTTAACGGCTCCTAACCAGGCTCCAAAATAAGACTTGTGATTCAACTACACAACACTGAGGAAGAATTCAGTATAAATTGTAGAATTCAGTGATATTCGATTATTTTGGCACCGACTACGATACCCATAGGCAGTGATACAGACGTAATAAGGTGCTGCAGTAATACGAGTGACTGAAATTGCCTTTTAAACCACCAAAGTGCCCAAACACATAGAAAATAGTTCATCCAATATAGCATTTTCACAAGAATGGAAGGTAACGTGTTGATCTGTTAAGAGTTAATAACCAATAGAAGTGTAATAGTTGGATTTGGAAAGCTCAAACTAGATCTTTTCCAAAACAATTTCGACCAAGATTATCGGTATCAGATTCTGGAGCGGTGTACTGCAGTTTGAGAACCTTTGGAGTAGATTACTTAGTTTGTGTTTTGCTTTGCTCTTCCACACCCGCAGCCAGAGCTCATTTGCTGGCCGGTGCAGAGAGCCGGTCTGTGGAGGCTGTCCGGGCTAAGCAGCAGCCGATAAAAGAGCTGCTCCCCCCGGTCGGGTCTGAGCACGTCCAAGGACAGCTGAAGGCGATGCTTGTTTGTGCGCCTCTGCAAAAGTGTTTCACATTTCACACATCCAGAGCACTTTTCTTCCCCTGCTCCTCAGACTCTCCCTCAGACAGCCATCTGCCATGCTCCAGTGCAGGTGAGTTGGACTTTTTACGAGACTTAAATTTCAAATGCCGGACTCGCACACACTCAATGGACAAACAACAGCTCCTCTGCACAGACTGTGGAGTTTAAAGTGCGTATAGCAGCTTAGACTTGGTCATTTCACATAAAAAAACATAGTTAACATTATTAGGGCTGCACCAATCCAGCTTTTTCTGTTTCAATTCCAATACTAAAGCTTTAAGTATCTATTCATAACCAACATTATCATTGCAGTTTGAAAAAATTAAGATGTTTTAGGTGTTGGAAACCCAGGATCAGTTGTGATTATACCATTTTGATAAAACAGTAAACGATTTTTAAACGTACGACAAAAAGCCCACACCGCAGACGCAAGGAGAAGTGTTCAATTCTACAATTGCAAAGGCTGCAGTGGGAGTGTCTGCGGACCACAGGATATGAAGTTGCAAGTGTGATGCCATCGGCTGTTTCCTGTTCACCCACCTGTAAAACCACTCGCTTTGAGACTTAAGTGTTCAAAAGATCAGAGTGCTACACTTCCAGTTTAGAAGTCAAAACTGGTTTATTATTTGTGAAATGTGGTGCAATACTTCAGGTACATGATTTTTAATGCATTTGATATTTGAGATAAAGTCCACAGGACTTTAAACTTAAAACTTTTACATTTAAACAACGCCTCAAACTGGATTAATAGTGCGGTTTTGTGGACTGGACGTCAGTATTTGCAGAGGACAATTTCTATGGATAATGTGGATGAGATGCTTCACTTTAAATTTACCCCTTTACAAGAGGTAAGCCATGAAGTCTTTACTTTCGCTATTTCTGTCACTCCTATGTCCCTGACGCTCTATTTCATCGGTTGTTATCGTAGCGTCGCTGATGTCTGATGGTTACGACCTGACACTGACTCCACACATGTGGAGCAGCTTCAAAATTGCACCCAAAGACAAAAAGTCGGGTCACGCCTCCCTGAACTCGGTGAAAAGAAATCGCAGCCAAAATTGGCAAATTCTCCTGTAGTGTGTAGCGATCTTAAGAGTGCAGGCTACATACAGTTTCTTCTTGTTTATTGTCTATGTTTTTTACTTCCTAGTTGGACACAGGCAGCAGATATGACATACAAGCCTCAAAACTCAATGGCACAACAGTTATAATCAGATGAAAATATAATAATGCCGCTATTTCGTTAATTTTTTTAACAGAATTTCCATGTTGATGACTTAAATAGTTGCAGAACACACCGCTCTTGTATTTTTGTACTTTTTTCTCTTCTTTTGTCCACAAAACTGTAAAATTATGAACAATATTTACCACACTCAAGCATTTTAAAGTAAATGTCCAAAAAACAGTTAGCAAAATCACTTCTCTGTTCAATATGAGGCAGTACTGGGACAAATGCCGTCTGTTGGTGAACGCGCTCAGCAAGTAACTCCATTCTGAGCTCACACTCTGTAAACGGAAGTGCTGGATGGCCTTCAGCGTTCATTACACTCATTACTAATTAAACTGGGAGCGTAATTGGTGTGATTGCTCCAACTACCAGCAGCAGCAGCCACAGTCTCTGCTCTTCAGTCTTTGAATACACTTCCCACCCATTGGTCCCTCTGAAATAACCGTAAAATCATCAGTTCTGGTGTGGAAGTGAGCGCTTTCGACTCTGGCTCAAATTCAGTTTGTATAGAGAAAAACATGGCCCCACTCTCTGTAACTGCTGCTGTCAAGCTCCCCATTTTGGTCTTAAAATATTCTACATAATCCTGGTGTTTATATTCCTCTATTTAGCAAAAAAGATAAGTGCCTGGCAATGCTAAATCATCTCCAAGGACACAGACCCTGCTCCAGACATCACCATGAAGAAGTTTATATATGTTATAATCAATGGTGGGCATAGATCAATTTTTAAAATCTAGATTAATCTCATCGGAAATATTTAGATTAATCTATATATCTAGATTATAACGCTATGACGTCACCCACAGTGTTCAGTGCCGCTTGAGGCTCGCTATGCTAATGGTTACAGGAGCGAATCTGGAGCCAGGCTCTATGTCAGGACCTCAGTTACACTCAAACAAAGTAGTTTGAGGCGACTCTTCCCGGCGTTTCAGTGCTTGACCCACATCAGCGTTCGTTAAGTGATGCTTTGTGTTTAGGTGGAACTTGAGACTGGTAGATCTCCTACAGTAAACTAATTCCACATTGCATAAGTGCGATTGGGAGAGGTACATCCACACTAAAGGTGAAAGTCGTCATAGTTCGCTTAATATAGACCCAGCTCCTGCCCAACTTTGAGAATAGATTAACGCTGATATTTTTTATGTTGCCCAATAAGAGTCCCACATTTTCATAGCACATTAACGCCGATAACTGCACACCACTAGTTATAATGTTGTTTTCTCATCAAAAACATACCTGGAGTTGTGTTTTGTTTCATTCACACATTTTATCACACAAACTCTACAGCTTCAGCGCCATCACAAGGTGCAGCTTTTCGCTTTGTAGATGTAGACAGAGAAATAATAGAGTTACTCAAACCTGTGTGAATGAAGCAAAATAGGCCGTGAGACAGGTCCACTCCTCAGAATGTTTTTGCTGCGTTTTATCAATGCTAAATGTCGTCAATGTAAAAGCAGTGGGCGTCTAGAGAAGGACACGAATCTCCCAATAGGCTCGATCTCTTTTTATAACCAGAAAAATGGATCAGCTTCTCTCTAAATTGTCTTTGGAGAATAACTTCTGATGGGATGTTGCATGAAGGGTTAGGATGTTGGTTGGTTAGTGCAGTGTTTAGCCAACTTTTTTTCTGGGGACCCATATCTTAAAAAAGTCAATATTGAAAAATGTTAATTCATATATTAAAACAGAGTAGGGTACTATACAATGTTCCGTTATAACTCCATACAAATGTGCAAATGAATTAGAGCACAGCTGATCCTCGTGGGGACTTACATGAGCTTTAATTTCACTTTTGTTCTTTTCGTTTACCCCTCTGTATATTAAGACATCGCACAAAACGCATGCTCTTTGTTTTGATAAAAAACTTTACGCCTTTACCTGGATGGAGGAGGAGGACTATGGAGAACTTTACAGACTCGTACAGAGGATAAATAAACCACATTTGCGAACTGCGTTTTTACCAGGACCGAGGAGTAGGAGGGTTTTGGCGGAGTTTTCATATTATCAGTTTGTCTTCAACTTTACACATGCTTCACACTGGATATTATCGTTCATTTATATGTATGACTATATGTTTAACCATCTTCATTGTTTCGTAAAGGTACAATTCAGGGGAACCTTCCAACCAGGGAGACTTTCCAGCTGATTTTCAAGATATCCATAAGGAGCCTTTTTTACCTATATGACGCGACCCCAAAAAAATCTCGTCTGACCCACCTGAGGGTTGTGACCCAGACTTTGGGAAACACTGAGTTAGTGTGTTGGTTGTGTGTTTGTGTCATTTGGTTAGGGTTAGGGTTATCATACTTTTATTTTACATCCCATCCCCTGTCCACCTGGGGTTTAAATATTATTCACTTTTAATGTAATTCACTTTAACTCTTTTAAAATATTGTTCATATGAAAAAATGTGCTTAATCACATAGGAAATGGTAATGCCTAAATTGAACCTTATAAACTAGGGAGTTTTTCAAGTACATTTGAGGGGGTGATTTATGTAATAAAATTGTTGAAAATTATCACTTTTGATGACTTTTTTTGTCTTTTGGGGTTTGTTGAGGGTGATATTTGACAGTAGAACGTCCATACAGACAATACAAACACATAGGTTTATTTGGCAATTTATGCACCTTACGATTTACAATTAAATAGCTTTTCCTAAATAGGGTGTCTTTTTGGACCCTGAGACCAAATGGGGAAGAGTTGGGGTGGATCCTATCAACTTGTGATGTCCGAAAATATAAGATAACAGAAAATAATAGTGAAGAAGAGGTAGAAAAAAACATCCTGGAGAGTGAACCTGGCTCCTGGCCTAAAACACAACTCACAAAATGTTTACTACAAGATAAAAACATTCTAGCTTGGGTTTAAGTTCACAAGATGCAATTTTGTGTAATTTAGGATGTTCTATCGCACCTTTTATTGTTTTGTAAATGCTTATAGACGCTGATAACAAAGTATTGACATGTTTAATAAGCCTCAGTTTTGTTTTTGGTGTTCTAAATCCCCCCTACCTTTGCTTTCTGCATTAAAACATTACAATCGCTCTGCATTGTAATAAAACTAGCTGTTGCGTACTGTTTTGTGTCCTGCTTTGTGTATTTATAGAACATTGCGTTGTGGTAGTTTTGGTTTTTGGGCTGAGAATTGGACAGAATCTTACAGCGAACCATAAGGAGGGTTCAAACAAAGTCTGGGAGGGATAGTTTAAAACCTCTTCAGACATTTTTGATGATTGAACAACATCGTAACATGGTAGAAAGCGAAAAACAATCCATTTTGCATAATACTCCCAACAACAAATGAAGGTCTTGTAGTTTAACTTGAATATTTTTCTACAAACAACTCACTAACTGTGGTTTTAATTGTACCTTTTTTTTAATTGTACTTGACAAAACCAGAAGTGGTGAGAGTGAAGTGGAAATCTCCGTAGAGCTCCTCCATCACGCCCAGCAGATGTTGGTGAGACGTATTTGCATATTTCAAAGTAGAGCTTCTTGAAGGTTGTGTTTTTCTTCCGCCTCCTGTCAGTTCTTCTGCTCTGTGCAACAAAAGCCTTGAAGATTCATCACTGTCTTGGAGCTCACAGAGAGAAAGAAGGTAATCCAGATACGAATGAATTCACTAATTTGATACTGAAAAAATCATATTAAAAAGGGACACAACTGGAATTTTTGGGAGAATTTTCTTAAAATCTGAATCAGGAACTAC
>KN500933.1:9255-20003 GCA_000787155.1 Scartelaos histophorus | reverse complement strand
TGTAAAAGAAACAATCATTATTTTAAGTGAAAGAAGAGGTACTATGCATTTTTATCTCCGCCAAGGAGATCGAGTCGGTTTATTTATTTATTTATTTGTCTGTGGACAGGATTTCTTGGAAACTCCTGGACGGATCTTCATGAAATTGTCACCAGAGGTAGATCTTGGTGCAGGGACGACTCCATAAAAATTCTGGTGATGATCCTGGATTCCCTGTCCACATCATCCCTTAGTGGAGATCAGAAATCTTGGATTGCTCTTGGTTTTTATTTTTTGGAGATTTCTACCATATTTTTACATTGTTCCCTCATCAAAAACATGCCTGAGTAGTTTTAGATGTTATCCATGCATGTTTATTTGTGTAAATTTAGCAAAGTGAAAGGGAACTCGAAAGAGAAACATGTTATGTTAATGTTATGTCGAAGATACAAAAAAACTCAAGGCTGGTTAAAATAAAATGTCTTTATTAATTTAGTCTTAATGGACAATTTAAAAAGTCTCGACGAGTTTCAGTCTTTTTTTTTTTTTTTTTTGTATTATCCATAGAGGTCCAGGGAGCGCTCCTTTTGAAACGTTTTATTTTTTCATGTTAATCTGTTGTTTTTGGTGAATATAGCATTTCCGAAACAATAAAAGGTAAAATGGTGATCTAAATATGTCACGTGTTAGTGGTTAATACTTTACAGTGTCATAACATCAATATCTGTGTCCATCTAAGTCTATACTTCTGCTGGGCTAGACAGAAAATAGAAAGAAAATAAAGTTCAGTAACAACATTATGGTTCAACTGTATGTTAATCTTTTTGATGATGACTTATTTTTTTGAGATGTCATGTCCCCAGATTTAAGGTTAGACTGACAACAATTCGGTTTTGTTTTTGTAAGACAATTATAGAATCAGAAAACATAATCAGTTTTTTGGGTTGCCAGGTTGAATGCTGAAATCCAGTTGCTTTAAACCTAAAATGACTCTCTCTGATCTGGATCTTCACTAAACCCCAGCACCACTCATGGGTCAGCGCTAGTGCTGGAGTTCTGGAGGTTCTGAGCTTTCACATGAGAATAAGACAAAGTTGTGTGTGGCTTTTATCTGGAGGTTTAGGCGCTGGCAACAATTTGGTCGTAATTGTGGCAAATTTTTAAATCTGCAAGTTTGCCGGCTACATACAGCTCCTTCAAAGTTATGGATGGTTAGGTAAGATATGTCAGTATAGCTCTAACCTAAAATTGTACTACAACAGAAAAAGTATGTGTAATGCCGCATGGTTTTAAGCTTTTATTTTGAAATGCATGATTTTATTTGCAGTTTTTACTTCCTGTTTTATTTTGAACACGTGCCTTCCTGTTCCTACAACTTAACATGCACCTTACAGTTTAATGCAGCATATCTGTGGACGCCAGGTACGAAATGTTTTTATTGGCTGTTGGAGAAGAGTTGCACAGACTCACAGGAAACAGAGGGAAGCAGCAGAGCTGTAGAGGAGGGGGAGGCTGGAGCAGAGACGGGGACATGCCCGAGTGTTACGAGGCGACGTACATAAGGGCAGAGCACAGATCCCTGGCAGCCGTGTAACATGAATTGTAGTAACACTTGTTGGGAAATGGCTCAGGGCTATAGCAGTTGTCGGGGCCCACGCTGCCGTTTGTTTGTTGCTGATCCGTGTGGGTGTCTCAGTGTGCTGGAGCCGGCCCAGGATCGGGAAGAGTGAAGGAGTGTTGTGACACAGAACACATGCAGGGCAGAGGATAACTCGCCTGCCGTGGAAGTATTGTAGCGACACTCCACCGACGTAGCCTAAGGCCTGGATGTCCCGTACTCTCGTGTTCATGTTTGTGTTCTGCATTACAGATGACCTGGTACATGTGACCGAGGGGCCCCCGCTGGACCTGCAGTGGAGCTGCCAACAGACTATCTGCACTGCACTTTCCCCTGGACTGATGCTTTTAAGGAACCTTTTTCTACTTTTTATTTTTTTAATCCCACCTTGTTTTATGGACTTTTAATATTCTATCCATTGACTTTTAGCAGTTTTTATTAATAAATAAATTGTGTAATAAATTTTCTTCTTAACTGGCCCAACTCCATAACTTTCAATTCCATCATTTTCCATTTCCAAACATGTAGCCATAACCTCTCGCATATGGAAAGTGTGGACATTAATATAAGGCTACTTTGAACTACCAAAATATGCAATAAAATGTCAAATATTTAATCAATCAAATAAATGGTGGTATCTCCTTTTGACAAGCTAGTCAGTTTTTGATGTACCAGTAGAACATCTTGACATGACTTGACAGGACCTAACATCGGCTCTGACAATTTTCTGAATATCCCTCCCCACTCTTCACCCCCATTTTACACTCCTCGCCGCTACAGTCAAAATAAAGTCGTATAGAATAAATTAATATGATGCTACACGTTTGATATCTCTGTCAATAAAATTGCGCAGATGGAAAAAAAAAAATCTCGTATGTTTACTTTCCTGAAACTATTTAATTAGCTCTCACCATGTGGGAAGCGCAAACATCTCATTCTGAGCGGTGTGTTTATGTGCAGTCCGCCTAATTAGTTTTTAGCTGAGCCTTTGGTCCAT
Organism: Scartelaos histophorus; assembly: GCA_000787155.1. NCBI lineage: Eukaryota > Metazoa > Chordata > Actinopteri > Gobiiformes > Gobiidae > Scartelaos > Scartelaos histophorus. The sequence continues at coordinate 17,409 of KN500933.1, read as the reverse complement.
GTCAGTGAGTGGCTATTACATGCTAGTGCTCATTTGGTGTTGACAGTCTTCTATATTCACCGTGGACACACTCACGGGAGCTGCCACGCTTGCATACGTTTCTCAAACCGGTCCATCTCTATTATTAGTGTTCCACTGACACAAATGGAACATATCTTGACATGCTTATTTTTATCCGAAACAGTCAAGCGTAATATGCAAATGTTTTACTCAACACATCATGCAATAAAGATGTTTTGTTGTGGATGATATGGGGCGGATAATTCTCCTTAAAATTCTTCTCTTGAAATGTCTTGAGAATAGAGAGTGTCACACAGCAATCTCCATGAAAACTTCACACTGTTCTCTGTGGTCTTCAAAGTACTTAGTTTTTTACTAGGGATTCACCAATATAGCTTTTTGAGTTCCAACACCAATATTTTGACTCTAAGTATCTGTTGATATCTGATATTAACCAACACCAGTGTAACCTTCAAATATTATGCAATGTTCTAGGCCAAAATTGGTTATAAAATCTTATTACCTTTGTCTTACCTTAGACACTGATTTTAAATTTGACAAGCAGATAAATGGCGTTTTAAAATCAAGTTTTTATCATCTGAGGCTTTTATCCAAAGTCAAACCTTTTTTATCTTTTAAACTTTTTGAACAAGTCAGACACTTTTATCTCATCTCGTCTGGACGACTGTAACGCACTTTATTCTGGCATTTCGCAAAACGCACTTTACCGACTACAGTGAGTCCAGAATTCTGCTGCGCGACTTTTAACAGGAACCAAAAGAAGAGAGCACATAGCCCCAATCCTTGTGTCTTTGCACTGGCTTTCTCTTAACTTTAGAATTGATTTTAAGATTTTATTGTTTGTTTTTAAAGCTTTGAATGGTCTGGCTCCACAGTACATCTCAAACCTCCTCCAAATTTACACCCCCGCACGAGCTTTGAGGTCTGAGGTCCAGCTCCAGAGGCTTAAATCCAGGGGGGTTGGGGCCTTCTCTGTGGTCAGCCCAAAGCTTTGGACGCTCTGCCCCTCCATGTCCGAACAGACCCCACAGTCGAGTGTTTTAAGTCTCGTCTTAAGACTGATTTTTACTCTCTAGCTTTTAACACCTGTTCTTTATCGTGACCGACCTAGTTACGGACATTGAGAACAGGGAAAATAACAAAATATAAGCTTACCGTATTTTTGGGGCTATAAAGTGCACTGGATTATAAGGCGCAGTATCAAATAATATGTCAGTTGTGTCATTGTCCACACATAAGGAGCATCGGATTATAAGGCACAATAAGAGAAACAAAATGTGTGTCGGATAAATCGAACTTTATTCAGGTCATTTACAATAACTCTCAGTTGTAGCTAACACAAAAATACAAGTTTAACAGTTGGTGATTTGGGCATCAAACATGCCCGGATCCTCTCAACATTGTTCAGTTTTAACACAAAAATACAAAAGCTGAAATCTGCATGGTGCATGTCTCTTAACAGGTGCATTTTGGGTCCTTGTACAGCACACGGCAGAACTACCGGTATGTTGCACAGTCGCCCTATATGTGGCCAACATATTACTCCTCCTGACTCGCCCACTAATACCTTATTAGACTAATGTGGACAACATCAAATCGCTTAGAGGTTAAACACAACCAAAGGTCATACATAAGGCCACTGGATTATAAGGCCACTGTGGATTTTTGAGAAAATGTCATGATTTTAGATGTGCCTTATAGTCCGAAAAATACGGTATGTCAATAGTGGGATTTGAACTGCTAACCTTCTGATCAGTGAACATGAAAAAAAAACAATTAAAAAACCCAGTCACCCCCAAAAATACTTGCCCCATCTGTCGTGTATTGCTTGGTAAGTCAGTGTAGTAATTATCGCCAGGTTTCGACCACTTTATGCTTTGGTCTCCGTTGCATCTTTGCTTCCCCCTCTGAGTCCGACCGCCGGGCTCGCAACTGAATCTCACAAGTCGAGAGAGACTTAAACCACAGTCACACTGGGATCTGAACCTCCACGGGCGCATCTGTCATCTCTCCCCCACCGAGGAAGCACCGTCGCCGGGGTTGTGTGTGAAAAGGGTCAGCCCCCCGTGGAAGTGCAGACATACTCTCATTTACAGCTCCCTCCAAAGCCACCGAAAGGGGAGAGGAACGGGGAAGTAAACTGTCACATAAGATTAATCCCGGTGCTGCGGTGTGCAAAGCCTCTTCTGCAGTTGATAGAGCACATGCTGAGGCCTACAAGTGGTACAGCCAAAAGAAAAAAAAAATTGAATTATGAATATTTATACCTGTTTTGACTGTACTTTTTTGCAATTTTCTTTTTGACGGATTGCTCTTTTGTTAGTCTAGAAGAGAAGTTAAACGAAACCAGTCACTACCAAAAGCCACTGAATAAGTAACTCTTAATTAAAAACCTAAAAGAACCTAAAAAAAGCTGTGCAAATTAAGATTAATATTGTAAATTCAAAACATTTAAAGCAGATATTTCTTAACTGCTCCAAAGGCTTTAAGTACAAACGGTATATGATGAGTTTAAGTATAAGATGGATAGTTCAGGCTGTGTACAATACATAATAAAATATGTAACATCACTTTATTTTATATACTGTAAACGTATCAAATTATAGTCTAGCGTGTGGTATAAACGACTTCCAGAGTTTGTGAAGGCCACAACGTTGAGGAGGACCCTGGAGATGATGTCTGGTAGAACATCAGCAGGATCTTCTAGCAGATGTTAAAGGATTTGAGTTTTTTTTTTGAGAAAGTACAGCTGGTTCTGTCGCTTTCTGTAGAGCATTTCCAGTCTTTGGTCGAGCTGTAGGCCCTGATACTTCTAACTCTCTACAACCTCCACAGTGTCCTCCTTAGTGGTCAGACGTTGCAGCTGTGACACTGGAGATAACCGTCTGGTGGAGCTTCTGGCAGATGTTAAAGAGTCCTCAACCTACCAAGACCCAGGACGTCTTGGAAGGTTAAAGAGTCCTCAACCTTCCAAGACGTCCTGGGTCTCCAAAAGGCAAACCTGCGAACCCAAACGGATCTGGGGTCCGGACCTTGAGACCCTAAACCCAATGTGAAGGCACAGAAGGCAAAAAACAGACAATGATGCAACCAAACCCGTTAATTATAATAAAAAAATAGAAGAAAAATAATTAAAACCAAATAAAAGAAGGCCAATAGATAAAATTAGGTCTTAAGAAGAGATTTAAAAGATGAACTAGTTTAATTTATCGACACTGTTCATGACTAGAAGCTCTCAGTAACTTTAATACCTAATTTTACCAGTGCACATAATTGTATATATACTGTTCTATCGGCACAGTCAGTCCTCAGTCAGGGTTGCGTACTTTGACAAACTAATATTCTTTTTATGTTTGTCTGTGTTATATTTAAAACACATTTAAAACAAACACATGCAGACCATGCAAGAAATAAGTGTTCTTTTAGGTTCAACGGCAATTGTATCAAACATCGTCTACCGGCAGATTTTTTGTGGACCTGGTTTTGCACAGTGGAAATGTTTTGTCCCTTGGCGAAATTTCATTGAAGCCTCCTGTTCTAACTTATAAACCTGCAAAGTGACGTGTAATTTCTGCTGTTAACAAAAAATAAATCGTCATAATTCGTCGGTTTGCTATTTCGCGCATTATTCATTCGCTCCACACTCGGCGGTTTGTCTTGGCACAGATTGGAGGGAGCGAGGCTGCCAATCCGACAACCGTCACCGCTAGGCAATGTAACGACGCGTCTTGCCTAAGGACACGTCAGCATTTGTGGCAAGTCCAAACTAAACAAAAACTCTGTATATATTTAATGAGGAAACAACATTGTAACATAGATCAGAAAACAGCGCAATACGGGCCCCAAACACGCACAAATATAACAAAATCCACCATTAATCAGCTTTAGGTATCTGCTGGATTCGTAATTAAGATTCCATTTCGTTTTGGAACTTCTTAACGCCAACTCCGGTTCGCTTAACATCATCCTCGCCAACCGACATGCGGCGAAATAGACTTCTTCTTACAATCCCCGCAGGCAGAAGAGCTCAAGAATAAATCCACTTTTGCATTCATGTGTCTGGGCTCTTCAAGCTGGTGTCCTGAGAGTGTTTGCACAGAGGAACCAGCTTCTGTCTGGACGTGACGCACTGCTCTGGTCCCTGGGCTGCAGCTTCTGAATAATGTTTACAGAGTGACGGACGCGACAGCACCGTTCTATTTCAGTTTAGTCTCTGCCTGAAAATCGTTTGAGTGAGTTAGAGAAAGCACGGGGACGTTTTGCACTACTTTCTGATCTGATATAATGGCAGGACATTATTAAAAACATACTCAGAGTTGTGTTTCATTTAAACATCCAGAAATCCTACATATTTACGCCAAATTTTTCTCTCAAACAGAAAATGTTAAACTTTGTGACGTTCACTAGAATCGTTTGGATCATTTCAGCCCCAGAACTGCCAATCTCCACTGAACTAAAGAAGCTGTTAACTTGAAATTTAATGAGTCAGTCAGTTTTGGGTAATGTAGGACCTTTGAATGTTCAAAATTTAAACTTTTTGAGCGTAACCATTTCCTTTTTTCTGCAGTTATTCTTTCTCAATTTTGAAAGCTCGAAATTTTGGTTTTGCTGTTGACGTCATTTGGTGGTTTCTGTTCACCTTCATCAGATACATAATCATTATTCTAGTGCTTAAATAAAACATATTTTGAACAAAACTGCAGAACTTATTTTCAAGAGGTGGATTTTCATTTGCAATGTTCATATATTAATGTTTTTGTTAAGATTTTTGAATGTTTGTTGATAACTCAAAGTTGAATATAAAAAAAAATAAAAAAATATTGCAAGTCTAGACGAGCGGGTGGAAAAAGGGGAATGTTATTTTTGGCATGAGCACTCGTTCATTCATGAATCATTTAGTCTGAGTAAGATGAGGAAACACTTTTTTTTCCAGAAAATCCCCTAAAATAAGAGCACGGTTCTTTTCTGCACCATATTCTTCAAAAAAACATATGATTTTATTTAAAGAAAAATAAAATAAAATATGAGGCCTAACTCTGACTTAAACCTCCACAAACCCGACTCTTATTTGTCCTGGAAGGGGCCCTCCTAGTTTGTTTCCATGGAAATGTTGTTCATGTGGCCATAATATTCCACAGTTTGGCATAAAACATATCAGTCTCCGTAGAGGGTTCTGATTTAAGGATTTAACTTTCAATTGTCATGAAATTATGCAGGTGACATGCCACCTTCATGTAACCCAGGTTATTTTAGAGTGAAAACTAGGACATTTCCCAGTAAGTGTGATTTTGTGCTAAGTTTGATCCTTTTCCCATGTTCTGTGAAAGCACCGCTGCTCTGTACACGGCACCTCCCGGGCAGACAGAGGCCGACTTTTCTTTCACTTTCTCTGAGAGTCAGATGAGAAAAACGACCCTGAAAAGCGCAGTTTGAGCACTGAAAAAGACTTTCTGTTTACTGAAAAGTGATGTGGTCAAGTCCTGTGATGTATTAAGCCAAGGAGAGCAAAATATTTTTAAGAATATTTTGGAGATGTTTTTTGTTTGTTTATTTTTGTATGTATAAACAAATGACTTGAATTAATGTGGACTTGAAACTAACCAGTCAGGTTAGGATGTTTTGTGGAAAATTGTTAAAAACTGTTATCTGTATTCGCCCGTGGAAAACTAAACTGGCTCACCCACACATGTGCTCATAACCATGGATCTACAATAAGACCTGGAAACAACACTCCCCCTCTGTCCAGGGGCCAGATCGACAAGTGGCCAATCCAGGAACTGCAGCTCCTGGGAGCTTTGGCCCAGATAGAGTCCGCCCATAGAACACAAAGCATTTTTATGAAATCAAACTGAAACAAGGCATCGACAGCTTTCATAAAGGTCTGATTTTGTAGGGATTCTTCTCTATTTTTACAATATTAACTTTTTAGAATTTTTGTCTTTAGAGAATTGTCATTGCCAGTGTCGTTACAGATCAATGATAATTGTACCCTACACTGTGTAGATTTAGGCCATTTGGACCATTGGCAAGACCAGATCAATACACGTTTAGATTTTTTGGACTCACAAATGTCTCACTTTAAATTTCTTTCATTATAACTGGCCAACTGACTGATACTGACCTTTGTGTAGATTAGAATGTAAAAACTAAAGAATTTAAGGCCGAAGATTCATACGAGGAAATAAAGGCGTAACTAAAAAAAACACGAGTTAACTTACACAATGGTTACACAATGCAATCAAGTTTAACACGTCATGTGCTTATGCAGAGCTGTAAATGCTAATATTTGTTATCTGCAGTGAGAACCTCAGAGACTGTTAAATCTGGATAAACATGCTCAAGGACATAAAATAGCTGAGTTTGCATGGTGCACACAGACCCAATGGCCTTCCGAAATAAATCCAGTCAAAATCTTATTAAACCTCCCTGTTTGATTCCAAGAAAAATAATTAAAAGTGAAATTTGTGCTCTCATTTTGTAAAGAAAAAGAGTGAGTTGGGACCAGGGTCCACTGGATTTCAATTTCTTTGAAAAACCTGCCTTCTATTTTCCTGAATGTGAATGCATGATTTAGGCCTGCATTCTTTATACCCTTTTTGTAAAGACTAATAAGTAGTCTGTTCTGTCTTGTTAGCAGGATATAGGGATAGAACATAATTTAATGTACTGGAAGTGGGTAAGTACCTGATATCACTGGTCATTTCAACCTTTTACATTCTGCTGCACAATTCAGACCACGTCCTAGTTCATTTTAAACAGTTTTACCTTAACCATTTGAAGCATTCTAAACATTCACTGCAATTAGTGCTTTTTACAGCTTTCATTAGTCAGTGAAGAGTTTTGTCATCATGGTAATACGAGAAACAACTAGCATTTTAACCAGGTATTTCCTGAGATGAATAATGAATGAAACTCTTTTTTTAATCTCTAGAGCTGCTTTACCATTCAAGATACAATTTTCCTCATGTATATGCAATAGTCTTGGGTTTATTGGTCAGGAACCCGCCTATAAAAGGGTGTTATGTCCTACGCTCGTCCCCCCGCTGAACTCCGACCTCTGACGTTACACGCTATGGTTTATTTTGCCTTCTTTTTGTCAGTTGTGTCTTGTATGTTAAATGTAACTTGTCGTTCTATGGTCGTCTCCTGGTGAAAGGACTCTTTCTGTAGAAGCTTCGTCTTGTGGGAAGTCCTACTGCAAGGTGCAATATTGACTGTGGTAATAGTCCTAAGGTGATCCCAGAGCCAATGGAAAATCAACATGCTGGACTGGTCAAGGATTTTTAAAATTATTATAAACCTTGCTTAAATGGATAATAAATTCAATGTAAAGTATTGTCATATTCACTGCCTATACTATGTGTGGAAAATACTGTGTTCTGGTATTACTATGTGGCGTTGTTAACAATTTTACTATATTGATCCACTTAACTATATACCACTCGCACTAGATATAAAAACAGGCATAGCTCACCCATTAGCTGCTGCGTTCCAAACAGGAAGTGACCATGAGCGTGATTTAAGCACGAACTGGCAATAAATTGGCATAAATTGCTAAATTGTCACCCCTTTCTCTGTAGCATTTTGGTTTTGAAATGTTGGTATTAATCTGCCCAACTTGATGCTTTTTATTTTGCTATTTTGTACGTTAATAAATTCAATTCCTAAGAGGACGTGACTCCAAATTCACTTCTATTACTGCTAGCCTTGTGAGCCAGAAAATTTACATAGAACACGTTTAAAATATCAAAACGTACAATTAATACAGCTATTTAAGCATATTGCAACCCCAACACGCACAAAAACTTCAACTTCTATAACCTCAAACGCTATTCACCAGGGCATCTGCGTCTTTGCCCCGGATTTGAACTCTCAAACTTGGACGCAGGACCCAGAACGACCCTGTCAACCAGATGCCACCCTCCGTCGTGGATCCCTCCAGCTCGGGCTCTATTTGCACATTTACGTCGCTGTATTTCTGGAGTCTGGCAGCCACTTATTCCTCCAAGTGTTCCATCATGAGGTGATTATGGCCCACACCTGATTGATGGAGCAGCTGACAAAGACTCCTTTTGTTATCGCGGGCCTGGAGACAGTAGCAGTTAGACGACGGCTCGGCTTGCCCGGAGCCGT
>JACN01133521.1:0-16060 GCA_000787155.1 Scartelaos histophorus | reverse complement strand
GGTACGTGTGGACAGGGCCTTAGTTTGTTTCTATTAAAATAAATGATCAGAAAACCAGGTGAATCTCACTGCAACTGGAATCAGAAGTACTCAAATGCAGATTTTCAGAACAAAATATCCTCCCACCCAAACCAAACCTCACACACCACGTCCTCCACCACCTCCACCACCTCCACGTCGGTACCAGGAGGTAGTCGGTTCCTTCATCCATCTCCCAGAACGCTTCCTCTCCGGGCTAACAGGGCTTTGAAGGCTGCCTCCTCCTCCTGGTTCTCAGTTGTCTCCTGTACTGTAGTGTGTGTGAGTGTGTGAGTGCGTGAGTGTGTGTGTGAGTGTGTGTGTGAGTGAGAGCCCCAGGCAAAATTCTCCATCTGTCTGCGCCTGATGCATTCTGGGACATCTGTCTGCACTGTCTAGACGCCGCCGTGGTTTGCAAGAAGACGCCTGTTGTGAGTTTGTGGAAGGGAGATCCTGTCTAATAAAATGGCTAAGTTAAGAAGCGTTTGGCTCGAGCGAACCGGACGATGTTAAGTCGTTAAGTTTGGCGTTTGAGCGGCTGGCGACGGTCGGGCCACGTCGAGTCGCTCTGTCCCGCGTGGATTCGGTTCTGGTCGGTCAGTTAATCAAAACATGGAGGTAAAATGGCGGCACGATGGTTAACGTGTGTGTTTAACTGCGCTTACGTCGTGTTAATCCATGACACTTGAGGACCATTATACCGACGTTATACTTTGGACATTTTAAATCACATTATTAATCTAAAATAGGTCCCAGGACGGTCCCAGTTTTGCGCCCTGTGTCCACCGTCCCATCAGATTTATATAAAACCACTGATCTGTCCCAGTTTCATCCAAGAAATGTCCCTATTTTTGACCAATCTGATCTACGCCAGGTCTAAACTAAGATTAACCAGGACGACATCAAGTCTAAAACAGGACTGTCACGATTTTTGACTGAACTGATTCTTGGCAACACTAAAGACGAGCGTAGATTGTCACTCGTTTAGCCAAAATGCAGAAAAACATGTTTGCCAATGGTCGTAAAACCAAAAAATGCAGCGACAGAAGCCCCTCAGATTATGATTTATTTATTTGCGTATTAATAGAGAAAAAACAGCATAAAACAAAAGAAAACTTGAGGTATTGGGAGGAGGAGCACCACAAATGCTAAGAAATGCGTATGGTGACCAACATTACTTGCCCAAAGAGAAGTGAAAGTTATAACAACGTTCATTTTAATCGTTGGAATATGACTAGAGTTTACCCCATTTTAGATCAGATTAACGTAAAGTTTTAAATTCGAAATTTTGTCGATTTGCCGCAGCATCTTTCAATAATAAACGCCACAAAAACAAAGCTTAAGAACACTGCAAAAGGACAAAAGTAGTTCTTTCAGCGCACTTATTAAAATAAATTTGTTTTACATGGACAAGGAATAAATTAATTTGACTTTAAAACGGGAATAAACCTCCCACTTACTTCAGAATTAAGTTTAATTCCGAATAATCATTTTCATTAGAAATTACGTGTCTACATGGTCTTTTGAAAGCAAACTCACTTTTATTCAGAATTAAATTGCTTTTATTGCTCTCACGTAAATGTGGCAGTTAATATATAAGTATTTAGGATCAATTTTGGCGAGAAAACGCTATGGAAAATGACTATCTTCAATGGAATAGTGTATAATTTATAGATAATCCATAATATTGGATTAGGTACAGAAAAAAAAAAAAATACTTAAATTGTTTTTTCATAATGGTACGTGCAAAAAAAGTAGAAAAAAGAAACGAATGCCGCTCTGTTTCTTGCAAGTGTTCACATTTCCAACACAAAACAACGCCAACGGACCATAACCTTCTTGGAATAACTCGTAATCTTTTCTCCGACACTTTCATGTCCTGGAGTGGGCCTGAGCTCTCCGAACGCCGCCGATCTAAAACCACACATACCACCTCTCCCGGGGGTCAGCCGTGGCGAGCTCTAACGGGACTCCTGAAAACCAAAAGGCATCCCGACTATGCAGCGGTAAAGTCTTCGAACGGGGGACGCTAGCAGCTGTCTTCCTTTACCCACAATCCTTCACTTCGCCCCCACACGGCCAGACCTGGATCTTCTGGGACTATTCATTCACACAACGCATTAGCCGCCAGCTCATCCGGAGACGAGACATATGTTCCAAGATGGAGGACGCCGGAGTGTTTGGAGTGCGCCGTTGTTTTATCAGGTGGTAACGGCAGACTTATGGATGCTAAGTTGCGCGCGGTAATAGTACTTTATGATCATAACTAGGCCGTGCGTCATTCCGAGGGGTAAAGAATGGAAAGTATGCGGCCTTCACAGCTCGCGACGCTCGATTTACCGCACCCAACGGACGCCGTGCTAAAGCCCCGATTCGGGTTCTAATGAAAGAAAAACTGGGAAAATATCTGCGTGGACGTTCAAGGGCAATCGATTTGGCCAAAAAGCAGTGATTTAGAATGGAAAAGTTGGGCTATTTTAATGGTTTGTGAGTAAAGTTTCAATAGAGATAACTGTATATAGGTGCATATTTTACAGTTTCCATAGAATACCCAGGATTATATTTATATTTCCTTATATACACGTCATTTTGAAGAAAACAAATTGCAATAATGGCTTCATAATGTATTATCTTACATATTTCCACTCTGTTTTATAGTATAATATATGGAGCCTATATTGGGCTTTTTTTGTTTTTATCATCAAAAAATCCTGAAATCCTGAATATTTAGACTGAAAAAACTCCACAGAGCAAAAACTGGAGGGTTAAATTTTCAGGGTTAATTATTTCAGAGTTGTTTTAAGCACAAAAATGTTATTTTAACTATTTCAAGTTAAGTTAAATGGGGGTTTGAGTTGGGGTTATTTGACAGAGTTGATACAGTTAGTTAATTCAACTTCCACTAGTGTTAATTCAACTTCTCTTAGTGTTAATTTGGCTCCTCCCACCCACCACTCCAAACTCTCGTGAGAGAAAACCAGTTTGAACCAGTTTTGTACATATTTTTTAATAAAGTAAAGTAAAAATAAGAAAATAAAATAAAATAATAATAATAAAATCACTCTCAAAACATTAAATAACTCTTGATTTGTTGGCGTTAAAAAAGAACTTTGGTCCAGTGTTACTTAATTAACATTCCCAAAAATGTTAAATTAAAATTGATTCTGTGAGGGTCAATTTCAACACTCCGCTTTTTGCCGTGCACCTTGTGATGTCACGCGGTAATACAGGAAGTGCTCCGTTGTGTTTTTAAACTCCACACACCTTCAGTAGAATCATTTGGATAATTTCAGTCCAAGAATTGCTGAACTCTACTGAACTTAAAGTAAAAGGAATGAAATAGAAAACGCGCAAAAACGCACAAATAAGTTAAGGAATCACATTCAAACATATGTAAACGGATAAAACAAAATGATGGAGCACACTGGTTCAAAGCGAGAAAAAATATCTGATGAAGCTTTTGCAGGGATGCGATTGGTCAAGGACAAAAAAGCAAGAAAATATATAGACCCGTAGTGTGGCACGGCAATGACACGGTGCGACAACTCACAATTACACACATTGACCTTATTTTGACACTTTTAATGCAAAGTGTTAATGTGCAAACGTTTAGTGGCAACTCATTAAAGATTAAAGGTTACTCTGACGGGAAAAATTTTTCGGTTTTGAAAAGGTAGATGTTAACCTAAACTACTGCCTCATGACATCACAAGGTGGAACAGCATTTTGAGCTTCGGAGATGTGGACAGACGAATGCAGGATTACTCAAACACAACTCCAGGTCTGTTTTTGATGAGGTATTAACATTAAAACACGGCTTAAAGCTCGCAGGAGTCTAGTTTCCACACTTTAAAATGTGTCTAGCTAGTTCCTTATGTTTTAACTGCTAAAAACATTCCTTGAAAAACACTATTTAGTACAGAGCGTAAAGCCATAGCGTGGAAAGTTCCAAGATAATGCTACACCAGGCACCAGAAAAGTTTGAATTATGCTAAATGATTTTGTTTTATTCATTTATGCGTTTGAATGCGTCGCCCTTATGCGCTTCAGGTAAACTCATCAGATTAAAACGACTCCGCGGCGTACGTCAAACTCGATATACTCGGTAATGTGCGCAGTCAGCGGTTCCAGACCAGAGGGATCTTCATTGATTGGATGGTTGGGCCTCCCGTACGGCCTCATGCATGACGTGTTAATGCCCGAGTGCTTCAGTGCGCTAATGAAGCCTGAGTGTGGAGCGAAGGCGCGAGGTCCGTAGAGGAAGTGTATATAAAACCTGCTAATGAAATGGTTGGAACACTCGACTTATATGTAAGAAAATCTAATATCTGTACGAAATTGGTAGAAAAAAGGCCTTTGAAACATCAACATTTGACATTTTGATAAAATTACGTGTGGTGTCCCAAAAATTTGACTAATTTGATTATTTCGCAGGCCGGTAATTTGGGGAATTCTTGTTCAAATAACCTCACATTTTTACTTTAATGTTTTCTATTTTCAGTAATGAACAGTTTAGGTGTTGAACAACAGAAGTTAATAATGGAACTGATTTTGTAAGTGTTCCAAGTTGTGGCGTGGGGATGTTCTAGACCCCGGATGAGAATATTATGCCTACTGACTTTTCCATTCTTATGAAATGTGGGTTCATCAATTTTCTGTAGCTCCTGTCGTTTTCACTTCTGCCTGAACAAGCTGCAGACAGTATGGTTTATTTTACAATCGTTTCATCATCGTTCGAGGAATCTGGGTTTCCAAACTTGTTCTCCTTGCGGACTTCTTGGGGCTCCACAAAAGTTTTTCTCAAACTTCCTTGACCTTCTCTCTTTAGACGTTGGGCACCAGAACAAAAATAAAACATTGTCTAAAGAGGAAGGCTGCTTATGCAAGGATCTGGTAGAACATCAGCAACATCAGAAGATAAGGTCGAGGAAGTTTGAGAAAAACGTTTGCGGAGCCCCAAGAAGTCCGTAAGGAGAACAAGTCTGGAAACCCAGATTCCTCGAACGATGATGAAACGATTGGAAAAGAAACCCTACCGTCTGCAGCTTGTTCAGGCAGAAGTGAAAACGACAGGAGCTACAGAAACTAGATGAATCCACATTTCATAAGAATGGAAAAGTCAACAGGCATAATGTTCTCATCTGGGGTCTAGAACCTCCCCATGCCACAACTGAACACTTACGAAATCAGTTCCATTATTAACTTCTGTTGTTCAACACCTAAACTGTTTATTATTGTTTTAAAATGATGTGTTTTTGAGGGGACTGTAGTTGTAGGAACAGTAGATGAAGTAGGAGTTGTAGCCACAGTATTTATAGCAGAAACCAGTCATTATCTGCAGGTTCTGGGCTTTATGTCGAGACCGTTCAGATCCGAGAGACGCATCTTAGGCTTAAACCAAGTGGATTTCCAGCGATTTCAGCACTGGAACTGGCAACCCAGCTGAGAGACTTGATTGGATAATTGTTTTGAGAATAAAAACAGCAAATTATAGCAAACGACTGAGCAATTGTTACCAGTTAGAACTTTTTTTTTGGGAGTGAATTGTGCACGAACCTACGTTTTAGATGAATTTTGCAAAATATAACATAATGATCCAGGGTCGTCATAAATTATAAACGGACTTTAGCGCAATAAGTCCACTTTAAGGTCATGTTTATGGAAATTAAAATATAAATCTTAGACATGATTCCTGTTTTGCTTTGATCAAATAGCTGAATTTCCAATACAGACTGGTTTGATCGGATTTGAAAACTGTAATTCCTTTTTTGACAAACAATATTTCTACTGCACTGACCTCAACTCCCACTCTTCCCGCTCCACTCCGGGCAAATACAAGTTGGGAGTTGCAGTTTCTTTTGTAGACGTGCAAGTTTGAGCGCGCGAGGAGCCGACAGCGATCTCCCACCCGAAGGTCAGGTCCGTACGCCGCCTCCCGTCGTGTTCACATCAGGTTTTCGAGTGCGTCTGGACATGTGGCCGGGGCTAAATGAGCTGTCAGGAGCCGAGGAGCGAGCCGGAGTTTGACAAGAGTTTTCAAGAGCAATGAGCAAGATGTTGTTTATACAGAAGTTAGACTGAATAACACGAGAGAACCGAGGGAGTGGGACTTTACCTTTAGCGTCCAGATGCAGCCAAATGCAGCTCAGCGACGCTAACAGCAGTAATTAGTATTTTTTTTTAAAGTAGTTTTTGAAATAGGTCATTTTAATTTTACTCAGTTACATTTTGTAGTATTTATATAGTATAGTAGTATAGACTGGACCAGGACTGGAGCAGGACTGAAACAGGACTGAAACAGGACTGAACCAGGACTAATCCAAGACTGAAACAGGACCAAACCTGGACTGAACCAGGACCAAACCTGGATTAAGTCAGGACTAAACCAAGACTAAAGCAGGACTGGACCAGGACTAAACCTGGACTGAACCAGGACTGAACCAGGACTGAACCAGGACTGAACCAGGACTAAACCAGGACTAAACCAGGACTGGACCAGGGCTGAACCAGGACTAATCCTGGACTGAAACAGGCTTAAACCAGGACTGAACCAGGACTAAACCTGGACTGAACGAGGACCGAACCTGGATTAAGTCAGGACTATACCAGGTCTAAAAAAGAACTAAACCAGGACTGAACCAGAATTAAATCAGGACTCAACCAGGATTGAAGTAGGGCTGAACTTGGTCGAAACCAGGACTGAATAAAAGTAAACTGATAGCAAAAACCGGACCAGGAGCAGACGGACGATCGTTTTGATAATCCACCTCAAAGAGAAAAATAATACCGTGGGACATGTAGAAAATGTGCTTTAATTCAACTGAAAATCATTACAAATCCTTTCAAACTAAATATCTGTCTTTGCTGTGGTGTTTACCGTTTATTGAAATGACTCTGAAAACACTGACTTTTTAAAATTATTACTATTTTAAAGCACTGAAGGTTCTGTTATCCTTCAGGGTGTTATCTTCATCACTCTTCATTTCAAAAACAGTACGAGATGCTCCTTCTATTCAATGCAGTAAATTCTATTCCCCAATGCCAAAACTCAACTTTCATTTCCGCCGACCAGATTAAAAAGATCAATGCGCCGCAATTTTGTTTTTATCATCAAAAAATCCTGAAATCCTGAATATTTAGACTGAAAACGCTCCACACAGCAAAAACTGGAGGGTTAAAATTTCAGGGTAAATTATTTCAGAGTTTCAAAGTGTTATTTTAACAATTTCAAAATAAGTTAAATGGGGGTTTGAGTTGGGGTTATTTGCCAGAGTCGATACAGTTAAAGTTAATTTGACTTCCACAAGTGTTAATTCAACTTCTACTAGTGTTAATTTGGCTCCTCCCACCACTCCAAACTCCAGTGAGAGAAAACCAGTTTGAACCAGTTTTGTACATATTTTTGAATCAACTAAAATAAAAACAAGAAAAGAAAAGAAAAGAATAATAAAATCAAGATAACTCTATAAAGTGTTATCTGTTTACTCTCAAAACATTAAATAACTCTTGATTTTTTGGGGTTAAACGAGAACTTTGGTCCAGTGTTACTTAATTAACATTCCCAAAAATGTTAAATTAACTCTAGAACATATAAACCCTGAGCAAACTGGGCCGTAGTTTGCATTTGCATAAACTACACCAAAGATTTGCATGCTAGTTAGTTTCAATGCATAATACTTTCTATACCCACATTTGCACACTTTGATATCGATATTTCAGAACTTCGATACCGATATCTACTTCTATTGTTCACACGCACTGCTCTGTACTTTTCTCCGATTTTATTTTCTTCACGATACACATGTTTCTTCAGCATCGCGTCGTCATTTCGGCGCAAATAAAAATAGAAAAAAACGGTTTACGGCGACGTCGACTTGCACCGGACGCAACAGTTTTCCAACAGAGAAGTCAGCGGATTTATTTCTTGTCGTTTTAGGGGAATCTTGCAACTGAAAATAAGGCAAGCACTCAATGTCTCCTTAAAACGAATGCATCTCGCTCCAACGCTTAACCACGGAAGCGCTCGGTTAAAAGCTCCCGTTGAACTTAACTGCTTGACTCCTTGCCCCGCCGCTCCCCTTTCCTCCTCCATGTTTATTCTTTCATTTACTAAGGCCACGGGGGCATGATTACAGGGTGCCCCGCTAGCTTTATTTACAGCTCCTGCACCCAAAGGACCTCGGAAGGCGATCCTGATTGGCCGCTTCCGCCCGGGACCCCCTCTGTTGTCGGCGCAGTTAATTTGGGCGGGATAATGAGTTGTTGCCATCGGCGGCGAGGGGAGGCCATTTTCAAAGTGTCACATTATGAACAAGGCACCTCGAGGGGGCTCCGAGCACGAGCCCCGTCGGAATTGCAATCAAATACTCGTGGCCACTTCATTATACATGCTGGAAGTACTGGTTTTCACTCGTTATCTGTGCTGAGCGTGACCCATATTTTTGTGATTATTAAACTGTGTCAACAAATTTCTTCTGGAATTAGGTTCATCGCTCCTGCACTTTTTTTCCCCTGTCTTTTAAAAGGAAAAAGTGAAAAAAAAAAAGCTTAGCACGCTCAGATGGTCGATGCCCACAAGCTTTTTTTAATTTTTAAATTACGTTTCGGCAAAAAATCTTCATCAGATCACACGGTAAATACATAATTGTTGCCGGACCAGGTGCTTATATATGGAAGGTAATTTGTTTCATCAGATTTTGAATTTTAGACGCCGTTGAATTTCTCACTTTGTAATTTTTGTAAGAAACGTATTTGAATTATTTTTATACTGAATTTTAATTGCTGAAATTTGACATGTACATTTTACATGTACAAGTGTTTCAAATTCAGAATTAAAATTTCATTCAGCATAGAGATATTTTCGAATCTTAAATTCAGCGGTCAAAATTCAGAGTGTAAAATTCGCGGTAAAAAAATTAGCAAGATGCCAAGGAAGAAGCAATCGATCCAAACTGATCCGATCTAATTTAGTAACAAGTGACCTGATTGGTCAGAATTAGCCTCATCCAAACCTCAAACCCCGCCCCCAGATGAGAACGACCAATAGGAAACAGCCTCTGTCCTCCTCTTTCACATACTGTCTTTCTTTCTCTCCGTGTAACTCCAAAGAATTGGATCGTCCGATAATCAGGAAGTGCGTCGTTAGCATGCTACTCATCGTTAGCTTTACCGTCCACTCTGAAAAACGCTTATAAACTTATACTGGCGCATAATTAAGGATGCTAGGAATGCATAATGGAAGTGAGGGATGACTTTAACTTGGGAAACCTGCAAAATCTTCAAAATTCACTCCTTTTTTTTTTGTTTTTTTTGGTTTTGTTTCAAGTTTAAAATCCAGTGCAGAAACACGGTGTCATACTTATCGAGGCTGTGAGTGCATATTTTCGTCTCAAGTGTTTTTAAAGGTGATCTAAGGACCGGCGTTTATTACCGTTATGTAATCTTCACTGGAAAGCGCAGGTAAATGTCACTGGGTGTATAAAACGGTTATGAGCAATAAATCCAGTGTATAGGAAAACAGTAGCGCCGTATAAAGCATTTTCCTTTGTTATTACGCACTTTCCCACTCGGCCGTGTAAATAAAAGCCTCCACGATGGCATTTACGAGACCTGTGGATACTTTCGGACATTTTTCTTTTCTGTCTGCCACCCCGAGAATAATGCAATCAGTCAAACGTGGATGAGAAGGAGGTGTAGCTAATCAAAAGCTGCACAGCCGAGATTTCAAAATATTAGTAGAAGGCGAGAACCGGACTTGGACGATTTTGAACCAGGAGTGAAGACCATGTTTCAAAAAATGTGAAAAACACAACTGGTTTATTAATGTTTTGCAGCGGTCCAAAGTTATTCCTCAACTGTAACTCTCCAGAGACCAGTGAAGCACTTCCTGATTCTCGGACAATAAAAGCGCTTTATAACTGAACCAGGACTAAACCAAGACTAAAGCAGGACTGAACCAGGACTGAACCAGGACTAAATCAGGACTGAACTAGGACTAAACCAAGACTGGACCAGGACTAAACCAAGACTAAACCAGGACTAAACCAGGACTAAACCAAGACTAAACAGGACTAAACCAGGACTAAACCAAGACTGAACAGGACTAAACCAGGACTAAACCAAGACTGAACCATTACTAAACCAGGACTAAAACGAGATTAAACCAGAACTGAAACAAGATTAAACCAGGACTGGACCAGGATTGAACCAGGACTAAACCTGGACTGAACCAGGACCGAACTTGGATTAAGTCAGGACTATGCCAGGTCTAAAAAAAGAACTAAACCAGGACTGAACCAGGACTAAATCAGGACTGAACCAGGATTGAAGTAGGGCTGAACCTGGCCGAAACCAGGACTAAACCAAGACTAAATCATCATTAAGCCAGGACTGGACCAGGTTTAAACCAAGTCTAAACCAGGACCAAGCCAGGACTGAACCAGGATTGAACCAGGCCTGAACCAGGACTAAATGTTAGTGGAGTATAAATATATGCGCCACAGCCCGAGCCGCTCACCTCTGCTGATGGGTTTTATGTAATAAATACACTAGAGCCACTCTCGACCCGTCTGCCATCGCTCTGGGAAAATGACACTAATGCAAAGGCGTCCCACTAGAGTTTTTTTTTTTCTATAACTGTACTGGGGCGAGGAAAGTGTTGTTCAGTTCTACTATTTCTGTAAAATACTAATGTTATGGGGAAGTTACCAATTCAGTGTATGTATGGTGATTTCTTTTTTGAATTTGGACACTTGCATTTAACCCTGGAGAACTCACGGGTCAAATTTGTGTTAATTGCTGCTACCCAAAATGGAAAGAAAAAAAGGCCATTTTAACCACAAAAGCCCAAAGTGCCACTTCTGGTCCCTGTATGGAGACACCTAGTGGATGAATATTGAACTGACACAAGCCCGGGCTGTAGTGACAAGATGGCTGACCACATGGTGTTTTATTGAGCTGAAAACCTACGCAAACAAAATCATCTTCTCAGCAAACCTGCAGTTGGTAAATCTGTGTATTTTTTGGTTTATCTATTTAGTATTCGCCTGCAGAATGCCCAGAAGTATTTTTTATATTATTTTTGGATAAATTAGCATCTCTGAGCTAGTTCAGAAACAATGGGCCGATAATGACCCTCTGGGCGTCCGGGTGAGAAAATGATGACTCAAAAATGACCCTTTGCTCGTCATGAAAAACGTCCCCTGCAGCATTCAGTCGTGATGGTACTGACCGAAATACAACCTGAAAACCTTTTAAAAATATGCAAATTGTGATAAAGATGTGATTACTTCTCATCAGCAACACAAAATGCTCAAATGACTCTTTTTTTTTTTTTTTAACCTTTGTAGAGATGGAGTTCCTTGTGTAACTTGGTAACTGTCTGAAAATCAACCCTGATACACATATGACAGTACATTTTACTCAATATTTTGAGAAAATTCTTTTTAAAAATCCTAGTTTTGTCCATATATTATGTAATGTAATGTTAAAGAGTGGCCATACCGCCTTGGCAAAGCCTGATCTCGTCAGCTCTCATAAGCTAAGCAGGGCCGGGCCTGGTTAGTACTTGGATGGAGACACTGGGAATTCCAGGTGCCACAGTGGGGCGCCAGTGGTAAAAACTGGCATTGTGTCCTTAGGCAAGGCACTTCACTCACATTGCCTAGTATGGAAGTGGTGTGTGCGAATGATGGTGTGGTGGTCGGAGGGGCCGATGGCGCAGATTGGCAGCCTCGCTTCCGTCAGTCTGCCCCAGGGCAGCTGTGGCTGTAATAGCAGCTTATCACCACTGAGTGTGGAGTGAAAGAATAATGAACTGTAAAGTGCTTTGGGTGTCTTGAAGAGCGCTATATAAATGCAAGGAATTATTATTATTATTATTATTAAAACCAGCCCTCTTATTTAAGTGTGCAGTATTGATATTTTAACATAACCCAAATGTATAGAGTAATTGAGTGGCGGAACGCTGTTATAATGAGTCTTCTTAGACGTTCTTGCAGACTGACGGTGACAAGCACATACCTGGCTTTGATATGCAATAAAAATAAGGTACAATACTTTGAGTTTTGATCATCAGCTTTGATCTTCACTGTCCATTATAAGTGTCCATGTTGAGTGAACCACAACTAATGATCTGAAGCAGTGGTTTAGTTTACAGTAAATTACAGACTTGTACTGTTACACAGCATGACGCATGTCCGGGAATCACTGGGGCGGTATTAGTCATGAGCAGCTGTTAGTCAAGAGGGAAACGTGAAGAAATAGACAGAAAGAGAATCAAATACATATACTTATCATACACAATATAGTGTTTTTTTGGGGAGTATCTCAGCGTTTTCACTGCAGAAAAGCTGGGCCAAAATGTAGGACATAAAGACTAAATCTATAAGAAAATGACTTACAAGTAGTGAAATTATCTGTCCATGCAGCGAGATCATTTTACTTGTTCTCTTCAGACAAGTTCTCTTCAAATAAACTCCCTCTAGACGAGAATGAATCAATCTCAGAACTAGTAAGTAGATAATAAATCTGAAAACAAGACCAATAACCTGATATAAGCTTTAAAATCTTGGCCAGATCAAAGAAATTTTCAGTATTGAGTCTCCTGGGTTCAGTCTCAGTTCGGACCAGGTGCATACTCTTGTTGTGTCCATGGGCAAGACACGGTTTGTGCACAGGTACTGTATGTAGAGCAGTTTAAAGAGGCCAGTGTTGCATCAATGAGTCTCTGAAAAGTGCAAATATAGATCAGTTTCTTTCTTTCTGTGGCTTTTAATACTTTTAAAATGTGCAACAGCTTGACAATCAAGAGAAAGATTGGCTTCATTTTTCTGTTCAGCGCGTGACACATTTTCATTATATTTTAAAAGTATTTTCAACTGCGACTAAATTTCTTTCTTCTCTGTGGCAATAATCACTTTTCGCTCACATATTTGACTTTTAATTTTGAATATAGTTTTATTTTGATATTTGGCAGTCTATTGTGTGATGCTAACTGTAGGCATGCTCTGTCTGAGGCATTCTTCCCCTTAAATAACATTACAGTCACAAGCTAGTTAGCATTAGCCAACATTTATTCAGTTTTAGCTGAATATTAAACACTTAAACAAAACCGCGAGCGCTCGTAATGATCACAGGCTCCTGAAAATGTGCTGTTTAAATCTATTTAATATAAAAAAATTGCAGTGTTGAGTGTCCTGGGTTCAGTCTCAGTTCGGACCAGGTGCATATTCTTGTTGTGTCTATGAGCAAGACACTTCCAGAGCAGTTTAAAGAGGCCAATGTTGCAGCAATGAGTCTCTAAAAAGTGCAAATATAGATGAATTTTTTTCTTTCTGTGGTTTGCAACAAAATTTCTTTCTTTTCTCTTTTACTTTTTAACATTTTTAATATAGTTTAATTTTGATATTTGGAAATTTGTTTGTGAAATAATTTGTGAGTTTATTAGATTTTTTTTCATTCATTTTCTGTTTGAGGGAAGAATTCAACCTAAATATGCAGGATTTGTGTGTTAAACTTGTGTCAATGAAACAAAACGCAACTCCAGGTCAGTTTGTAATGAGGAAACAACATTATATATTTAAAAAAAACCCAACATATACTCTTAATTTCCTGAAAAAATACTACTTTTGATATCCATATTCTTCATATTTGAGTCCCCAAACATATTGCCTGACTCTCCATTTCGGACAACAGGGAATATTTGCCCGTTTGAATCCGTCTGCGATCCAGAAACCAAAGAAAAAGACTGGCTAGCTCGCCACATTCCATGGAGACTCGCCAGAAATAGCCCAGTACTAGACAAACATTTTAATTGTGCGTACTCCACAGATGACGAAGAAGTACCCACTCAGCTCTCCGTCAAACCCGAGCATCGCGCCAACAACCCCGACAGCGCTGTGTTTGCGGAACCTTTCAGCTATTCACTTCATTACATTAGCTCAGCCCGGGCGCGTCAATAAAACATTTGTAACTTCTAATTCTCGACATGGATACAAACTTGGGCCGACGTTTAGTACGACGTAAATTCGCCGATGGATTCTGCAGTGTTCTGTGGCTTTGTTGGTGGGCGACTCACAGGAAAGATCAGATTTTTACTGCCTTGTAAATGTGAAATACAAAACAAGATTATTTTTCCCACTGTGTTATAGACCCTTTGAAAAATTCGGAACCGAAACATTTTAAATTCCTCAATGGAGGCAGCTGGAGGTGAAAGTGAAGGGAAAATAATGAGATTTTCGTGGGAAAACTGGGATTAATTTCATAATATCACGAATTATGGAAAATCAAGGACAGTTTGGAAATTGAAAAACACTAAAATCCACTTTAAAAACACTTACAATTGTGTTTAACGTCATTTATTTATTTGCCAAGAGTTGATGATCTCTGGGTCCAATATTTTCATGGTATGATATTTCTTCTGATGTTTTGTGGAGGGTACTTTTTACTTTTAAAATGCCACCATTAGACTTTGGAGCTGTTATAATAGAAAAATAAGATGGAACAGTAACTTGCAGATGCACAGACGGGGAAGTGGTCCAAGAAAAGCTTCGCAGGGGGAGCGGGTTTTGGTTTTTTTTGCTCCATTTGGTTCTTTCAGACATTACCAAAACACAGTCCGATTGTGCCGGCGGTACAGGAGGTCCCTTTGTTCGCAGTTTGATATCTTTAGTCGCGGGCGCAGAGGGTGGCCTGGACGGAGGAGATGGACTTTTGAAAAATGTTTCGGAAACTTTCTTTGTGGAGTTGTTTTTACTTCGCCGGTTAAAGTACACGGTGTGGAAATTACAATGGCTGAACGGCGGCGAGAATGTACAAAACGCAGCGAAATGGATTCCTGGGTTGTGTGGAGGATTATGGGTAGAATTTGCATGTTATCCTTTTGTCTGGTGAGTTACTTTCCTTTCTGCTTTGTCGTGGCCCAATTTGGAACCTTACTCGACTTGGCCCGGTTTTTCCGACTGCGCTGATACCTGGGAAACGTGACGCTACCTGAAATAGCACCGTTTAATCGCCATTTAATCACGTGTACGCCATATTATAGTCGCATATTCAAATGTGTTTTCACGACAAATACCCTGATGTATGGTTACAGCACTTTTTGGTACAACAGTGGTATATTTCTGCTGCGAAAGGGGCTTATTAGCAGCAAGTGACTGTGCGTGTTGTTCCCAGAAAACCCAATTTGCTTGTGTTGCCGTGTCTTGTGGGCTGAGAATGAATTCATTTCGCTCCTGCGCCGGCTTTATCAAATTTGTTAGGCACGGGAAAGACCGCTACGTTGGAATATACGATGCAACGGAGACTTACAAGAGCTTTGAACCACATTATAAAAGTGTTTCCTCATCATTAGACTACACTGAGATGTATTTTGAGTGACTCATGCATGTTTGAGAAATCCTAAAGAGGCTCGAGGGCTCAGAAAAGTTTGCGTCTACGCTTTATCTTTGCCGATCATCAATCTGGGTCAAGCGTGTATGATTCCAAAGTGTCAGAAAGGAAAACGTGTGAATCTTGTATGAGGTGGGGGGATGTCGGCTCTGCAGGTTTGAGCAGGAAGTCAATCTGCAGTTATTAAGCCATTTTAGATCAATATTTTTGCAATGAACAAAATATAAAATTGATCAAATCTATTCCTAAGCACCAGTCTTGTACCTATAGATGACCGGATTATCCCACACTGGCCACATGGATGTTTTTAATTCCGAATTAAATTACTCTAAATTAAAGTAGATCGGATTTAAATGTCCCTCTTTTGAATTCATATGGAAATAATAATTCTACATTAAAGTTTACATGAAAAACAGGTTAAATCAGCTTTATTCCCTCGGGAAGCTTTCTGATTGGATTCACGTCGACACAGTTAAATCAGCTTTATTCCCTCGGGAAGGATTCACGTCGACAGAAGAAAACACACCATCAGCTTCTATCAGCGTTTTTCTTTTTCTTTCCGTTTTTGCTGTTTTCTGCTTCCGCTCTTTTCATTATCTGTCATTCTTACAGTGACATATTAAAAAAAAATGTTTGGGTTCAAGACCAAAGT
>JACN01113444.1:0-13737 GCA_000787155.1 Scartelaos histophorus | reverse complement strand
TTATTATTAGTATTATTGTTATTATTAATTGATTAATTAATGTATTTATTTATTATATTTTTTTAATATATTATTAAACCAATGCATACTGTTTTTGACACTTTGCCCATCTTACCAGTTCTGTCTGAACTTTTTTCATGGTCAAGTCATTGGGATCTAATGGTAAAAGGAGTGTACTGCATGTGTGATTGTCGTACCTTTCATGATGTGCTGGAGCTCCATCTGCAGGGTCTGTATGGCTCGGACAGGGTCTTCCCCGGCCTGACGGTTCATTCTGTGGATGGACAGCTCTCCTTTGGTCACCACGGCAATGTCGTCATCCTCCAGGTACAGCACTTTATTGGTGTGCTCAATAATGGCACTGTTGACCCATGGCAAATACATCAGTGATTACACAGTGATAAGAAACTCTGACTTAAATCCTCACGGCAGATTTACATGTTGTAGTTTTTTTTGTAAATGTTAAATCAATGAACGAGATGGTATATATGACAAATATTTATCATAGGTTTACAGCCACGTGGCAGCTGTGAAGAAAATAAAAGGAAGAGCTGCTGAGTTCCAAAGAGCAATTCTTCATCTCCATTGTTACAAGATTCCATCCTAAATCCACAGCAACTCAAGGACACATTTTTCTGACAATTTAAACTAAACATATAATGGTTATACATTTTTATTTGTCAAATAACAACTATTATTGTGTAAAGTAGAAGAGCTTAGGCCTTGTGGATTCACTAAGTTGATTTATCGACTACTTCAGATTGAATGAGTAGTCTGACCTAAAGCACCAAGTTTCAATGAGCGAGGTGTGTCTGTACCTGGCGTCAGAGGCAAAGTAGTACTCCACCGCTCTGCCTGCTCCTGTGGATTTCATTGAATTGGAACTGTTGTGCTGGTTTTTCTCCTGAACTTCATTGAAATGCGCTACAGAGGATCAGAAGAGAATCAGACATTACTCAGAATATCGCCCTCAGTTTTGGAAAGTGAGATCTCAACTGAACAGGTTAGTCACCAGTTAGTCACAAAGACGGCAATTAGTAGGAATTATGGAAATAAAATTACAATGACACAAAACAGATACTCAGAAAGAAGTACTGTGTCACACATTTAGATTAATTAGCTTAGTATTAAAACCACTTGAGGACAAACTACTTAAACCAAATTCACATTTTTCTTAACATTTGACATGATATTATGTTTCATACTTAAAATGATTTTGAACCTTGAAGTGACACATTTGTTACAATATAGCAGCACACCCAGTGCTCTTGTATGCAGAGCTGCATGCTGCCTTAGACTTTGCCCTGGTCCCAATTGAACTATCATAAACCATAAAATGAAAACAGAGATAAGACAATAAGGTCAATGTAGAATACACACACAGACAAGAAAGAAGCCTTCATGTGAGGAGCCTGATAAGTCTTTGATATCACTGTCTCCAGTATTATTCAGAGTGAGCTCATTAATTTTACATGCTGCCCTTTGAAATCATATTCACAATAAGGTGGAATAAAAAGCCAGTTGGCCTTTCATTACTTGTGCTATAAACTAATTAAGAGTGAAACAACATTACTTGCTTTTGTTAAACATTCGAGGCCTTTTGGACTAAACTGGTTGGGCTTCATTCTGAACTTATTTCACTAGTTACTGCAGGTATTTATCCCTTTCAAGCCACAGCTGAGACTAGTCAGAATATGTTATGTAAGTTTTATCTTATTATAAGGGTTTGTTAGAAAGTCTTCAAGCATTTTGTGAGTTCCTGGCCATAATTTTTCAATGTAATATACGTCTAAATAATAATTTTTATTCATATGCACTACTCAGAAAAATCGCCATAGAAATAAACCAACTGAACCAAAATATTTAATCTTTTCACAGATGAAAAGTCCTTGAAATTATGTTAATAACAGTCAAATGTCATGTGTATGAAAACCATGAATACACAGGCCAGACACAGGGACAATACGGCAAACAGGACAATTAACAGATACCAGTCATATCTATGAACCCATTTTGAGTTAAGCAAAATTGATCATCTTGTTAGATTATGAATTTAGTTTCTGTTCAATCTACTGGTCATACTAAGAGGCAAGTGGAAAAAAGAACTATGCCCCTCAACAGGCCCGTCAACAAAAAACTGAGGGCCTGGGACAAGAAACCTCACGTGGGCCCCTTCTAATATAAATGACCAGGGAGAGGGTCCAAATCTGGGGGCCTAGAACCCTGGATCGTGGGACAATAGACCATTTGGTTTATTGGAACTTTAAACCTTTCATACTGGACTGGTTAGCTTCATTCTAAACTTCTAACTCCACACAATGATCACAGTTTTTGGGAGGTCTGTGGCAGATACAGAGACTCTTACCAGAGTTGTACTGCACTGGGATCTGGTCAGTGGAGAGCTCATGTTCACAGCGCACACCGATCAGAAGTGGACTCCCTCTCCTGCAAAGACCACAAAGAGAGAGGCAAATCAGAGGAGCACAACTCAATATTATCACAGGTCGTCACATCATACTGAAATAAAGACATGTTACACACGTACAGATTACAAAAAACTGAGACATCTTCATAAACCACAATCCTTTGCTCAATTTCAGTGCCGAAAGCATAAAGCAACAGGCCTAACAGTTATGAAACACACTTTTATGTTGATTTTTATGGAATATGGTAGTAACAATAGCACTTAAAGCATTTAAAAAGGAAAGAGTAATAAATAAAAAATTCTCCCGATCCTCCTCAAAATATCCCAATAATTATTGTACCATGAGATTTCAGTATTGTTTTATACTTAGTACACTGCAATCCCAAACCACAGCTAATGAAGTAACACAAGAGCTCACATTATGACAGACAAACATGTGATTGCTTACTCCTGGTTACCATAACATGCAGCTTCTCACCAAATAACTTCTTATCAGTTTGTATTTATCTAGCCCTGGGGCTGGTGCCGTCTCTGCAGTCATGCCACTCATTGAGTTGATGATATAATATGGACAGGAGACCTTTGGCTACACTGAGGGATACAGGAAGATGTCTGCTTCCTTACTGGCAATTATATCCTTTGTAGTTTATATAGATACATAGATAGTGAGTTATAAAACTTCGAAATGACAGTCTACTTTTTATCAAAGGGCCAATGTTATACTTCTGTTCTATGTTTTAATGCTGTTTTCTTATCAAAAACATACCCAGACTTCTGTTTTGTTTCATTCATAACATGTATAATACATAATCTTGCATATTTAGCCTTAGTTCTTCTCTCAAACACAAAACACATTTTTTTGTCTTCCCTTATCCATGGAGATTGTGCAAGAGACAAGCTAAGGAGCCAGCTATGGGATTAGAATTGCCAGAGGTGCATTATGTGGCAGCAAATGTGGCAAAAGATCTTCCAGAGGAAACACTTTAAGGGAATGAACCATTTCATCACCAAATGAAACACCAGAGTGGAGTAAGAATGAGGCCTTTCCTGTTTAGTTCACCTGGCTCCCCTTGTGCACCACTGTGATGCTGCAGGACACAGAGGAGGGACACTTTAGGCTCTTCCTCTCCTCACACTGCCCTGACACAGATGTGCTGTCCCTACCAGCCCTGTGGAAGTGCACTGACACATCTGACCGAGACACAAAGCCAACTGAGATGCCATTTTAACAAGGCCTAAACCTCAGAAGAATCAATTTTACATAATATGGGACCTTTAACAAAGTATAATATATTTTCAAATATCAACACATCTACTTTATATATACAACAATAAGAAGAAAACATTACACAGTGTAATTATTTCTCAAATAAATTCTCTTTCCACTGTGTCACATTGATCCTATTCCCATTCTTGTCCATAATGGTTCTCCCCTTGATTTATCTGTAGCTATGCTGACGTCAGATGGAGAGTTGTTTTAAGGGGTGTGGGGCTCCAAAACTAAGCTTGAAAACAGAAACATGTGGTTGCTCTCCCAAACAATTACCCACAGGGACTGAGGCAGTGTCAAGGAGAATAAGACGGAAAAGTAAATCAAACCATTGTAAAGAGAAAGAAAACCAATACTGAGAAACAATAACTGCATGAGTGCAAATACAAGTACAGTACTGAACAGTACAATGCTGTACCTCGTACTGCGATCCTAAACACTGTATATGTTTACTGTGACTGCCTGGACACCACTCACTTTTTATACCTCCACAACTTCCTTTCAGATCTATCCTTTATATATGCTCTATGTGTCTTCATATCCATCATATCCATCATATACTGTTTATAAAGGATTAAAACTTTGCCATAGAAATAAGAAATTCAAAGCAAAATATTTCAACATTTCAAATGTGAAAAGTTCTGAAATGACATTCATAACAGGCACATTTGTGTGAATTAAATCCATAAATATCAGGACTGATAAAGAAATGGTCAAAAACAGGAATAAC
This sequence comes from Scartelaos histophorus, assembly GCA_000787155.1. NCBI lineage: Eukaryota > Metazoa > Chordata > Actinopteri > Gobiiformes > Gobiidae > Scartelaos > Scartelaos histophorus. The sequence continues at coordinate 9,312 of JACN01113444.1, read as the reverse complement.
AGAGAACACAGGATTTACAGTGACACTTATCACTAAAACAACTTCATAACTAACACTAAAAATGAATTGTCAAATGAAAGCACCACGTTTTCAAAAAAAGTCTCAGGCCTGTGCAATCTGGAAAGAACAGTGACTTGACCTGTGTTATCGTCAGCAAAGCTGGAAAAAAGTAAGTAATGTAACACACACAATGACTAAATAAAAGAAATCTCCCAAAAATCAGACATGAATTGCTTCATAGCAGCAAAGCAGAGATGACTCATGTGCAGTGGGACCAGGCCAGAGAACTCACTCTGAGCCAAAACACAGTGTATGGATACGAACCTAGTGGACACGGCCTCCCCGGGGAAATGCCGACTTTTAAACACCAAGGCAAAAGCCCCTTCCTGAAAAAGAGAGGGGAAACATAAGGATTAGGTTAACACTTGAAAAACGACATGCCTTGAGTCGTATGGTGTAATATAGAGCAGACAAACAAACATTTCATCTGTGGGCTGGTCCTGTGGCCTTTGGCAGTGGTGGAGTGGGTGTGGGTAAAGCCAGTGTGTGGGGGGTGTGGAGAAATAAAACTGCTATTGTACAACATCAGCTGTGTTTCGAAAGCCCCTGCCTGTGGTGGCTCTGGGACGAGGATTCGAAGAAAGCACAAGTTTAATTTGGGACAGAGGCTGAACTAGAGAGCAGTAGATTTAGATCTGCTCCATATCCCAGGGTTTTGGTTTGAAGTGTACATGGAAAAAGACTTTTGTTACTATCAACTGTAGATGTTCTTTTGCCACAGTCGGAGGAGAAATGTAGAATGACACTTTTTTCTGGTGGTTTCCATGGTGATGTAATTGCCTTGAATGTTTCACAGAATGGCATTAAATCAAGTTGTAGTGGCAGAGTTTCTACCAAAAATCTAACGTAGTACACCTATATAGATCATTTTCTAGTTAAAATAAACACATATTTTTTCTCCAGTGTTGTTGGCTTGAGACTGTAAGTGAATATTGTGGAGTCATCACAACTATGCTCACAGCTGCAGCTGCAAAAGTAACAAGGAAGTGGCTGTACTATCAGAAATAGAGGAATTATGAGATTTTTTTCTCACTGTCACATCGGGGCGACACAAATATTTCCACATCCTTTGGTTTGAGACATGAGGATCTAAGTGAGTCTGTATGATCCATCAGTGACACAAACAGGACACGTGGCTTTTTTGTGATTCATGATTCCATTAGTTGTGGAAAAATTATGAAATGATTTGGTACAAATACGCACCAGCTGCTTAATCACCCTCTCCACCAGCGTTGAGAAGGTCACTTTGTCGTTTTCTCTGTTGTCATAAATGTATTTGATGAGTTTGGGGATCACTTCTGTGTCCGTCTCAGACTCAAACTCATATCCATTGTTGATCTGCGGACAAGAGAAGAAGTTGTAAAAGTCTGTCTAAATAAAATGTGTTAAGCCGGGCGTGCACTGTGCAATAGTTTTGATCATTTCACTCAGTCCCAGGTCAAACTCTACGACCAAATTACAGGGTTTAAAAGTTCACAAACTTCGATTGCCAATCAGGAGTTGGTCTGAGGTATTAATTGGTTCTTGTTGCCCCATATAAACGACACAAAATACCACAGACAATGAAGCAAAAACCCAGATCAATCCCAAAAACAGCCACATGAGTGAAAAATTTGCTCAAAAAAACACACACAGTGAACTCCCGGCTTTAAAAACAAGGGCAGGGCAAATACTATTCTCTTTTATTAAATTCTATAAGTTAAAACCACTATGATTATGTTCAAGGATTACCATAAAATGATAGCACAGTATGTATGTATTCCAGAGGATTAAATGTATTTTAGCAAACAAAGCTGACATCCCACCTTTGTATTACTATAGTTCTACATTTTATTTGCATTTGTACATATGCATTTGTATAATTATGCCATATTTGACGCTCATTATTCATTTGTAATTATCATTTAAATTTTGCACTTATCGTGATGTGTGAACTACTGTGTCCAAATAAAATTCCCTAGTGGATCTCTACAATTTGTGTCTATTTTTGTGTCTATTTTCCGTCAGTACAGACCAGGTACTCCTTCAGCTCTTTGTAGTTGGTGATGATGCCGTTGTGGATGACGACAAATTCTGAAAAACAGTTCAACACAGTGAAGAACCTAGGTAAATAGTAGAGATTGTCTGGCGTGCGTAACATTCTTTCTTTGCTCATTTTGAACACGTAGAAAGTATTTAAATTACACGGTTCTAAAAATAAGCCTGAATACGTATCTGTGGCATCTACTCCTCGCTACACCCTGAGCAATGCCTGTTTAACTAGTTTTGGTTCAGGATGATGTGTCACATTCTGAAAAGTAATGTGATCAGAGCAGGTGCCTTTGTGAGATATGGGAGGGATAATTGAATATTTGTTTCTTTTCTTGTTTCTTTAGAGCCTTATACCTTAATATGCATGAACAAATACTCACACTGCAAGCCTATTGAGTTATGAAAGGGTGTGGCTTCATCTTTTGATGCAATTAAAAATTATTTGTATTAGGAATGACTACTAATGAATACTTGTGCCACGATGGTGTATTATTGCATAATATAATATTGACGTATAACGGCAGAATGTTACTATTGTAAATGTGGTATTTGCTGAGTCATATTTCATGTTTAGTTACTGAATACAGATCTTAGTTGTAGAGTCTACATATATGATTCTCTGGCACAATTTTCAACCAAAAAGGCATTCATTAAAAGAAGCCATAACACAATACAAAATATACACTGATGGTCTGAAAGTGAGAGCTTAATGGTATTAATTACTGTGAATTGAACAGGTTTCCATTAATGCAGGTAACTGAATTCGCAGTATGTGAGTATGTGAAGTCAGCAATGTTTTCTCAGAATGAAATGTCTGGCAAGAGATTCCAAACAATCATTTTCAAATAAATGTTTTTTCAATTCAACAAAAATGTGCTACAACAAATCCTAAATGTATTTGTTGAATGTGAAATGACCTTATACCCTTATTTGGAATTTTTACATCTTTATTTTAATCATGTCTTTTTGATTCATTTTATAATTTATACAATATATTAAATATTCTAATATATCGTACGTTCATAATATTATCTGTCTTTTGATAATGTGCTGACCTCTTGTTCCCACCAGGGGCGTATATGTGTGCAGGGCTCTTACCATTGTCCTTGTCGGAGCGATGGGGGTGACTGTTGACCGCACTGGGCTCTCCATGAGTGGCCCAGCGAGTGTGAGCCAGACCAAAGTGTGTGTTCAACTCCTCATCCAAGTTCAGGGAATCTTTCTCTGAACAAAACATGACAACAAAGGTTTCTGAATACATTTAGGTATAAATACACAGGTGCAGTACAGGTATAAGTTGCAGTACTATGCCATACTCAATGAAAAGAAACATTGGCAGAAATATAGTAGTGGTAGTCGAGCTGATAATAGTAATAGGACATACATAGCCGTATTAGTACTAGTAATATATATGAAGGCTATTCAGGTTAAGAAACAGTAGTAAAACAGGTTTTGATGCCTCTCTAATTTCTGCTTAATTTGGTTTGATAAATACTGTTATAAATATAAAAGATACAACAATTGAGAAGTGTGTGTTCTATATTGATGACTTCACACAAGTCCAAAAGTTTGGTACAATTTACAGATAAGAAAATAATTTTCTGATACTTTAAACATGATTTCTATAAAATATAAGTGGTTTCTAAGTTAAACACTTTAGGAATCCCAGAGCATGATGTTATGGTTTCCAACCAGGAAGTAACATTTGAAAGCTAAAAAAAAGCTTACATTTTTTGTAATAATTTGTGTAATATATATGTAAAATGAGTGGTCAAACCTGCCATAGGCATTTTAAGTCATCGTAGTGTTTGGGCAGCTCAGTGTGCAGATAAGTTGTGTCACTTACTATAGAGCTCCTCATCCAGTGCTTTGACTTTGCCCGTTTTCTTGATCAGACAGATAGAGTTTCCATTAATGTCTGTTGTCTTGTTTGGCCCATCCACAGCCACGCCTGAAAAATATACATATACAAGACATGTTCTACATCTAAATGATCTAAGGTCAAGTCATGAAACAAACATCCTGCTCAAATAGGATGAGCAAACACTTCACCTGAGTGAGGTTGTTTCACCCACAGTCACAGTGCAAAAGCTAAAGAATCTAAGAAGCTCTACAGAGACCTGGAGAAGGTTCAGGCACTGCACTATTGTCTCTACTCCCCACATAGGCATTACAGGACTGTAACAATGTACATAACAAATATAGCTTTGGGGACATACACACAACTGAACCGTATAACCTATCACCTTACATAGAGTGAACAGCTCTGAACTTATGTTATCTTCACAATAGTTTAAAATATCATTTTTTAAGATGTTTATATGAGCCACTGAGCCAAAACTAGTGCATCCACATTTGCAATTGTGCGTTGTATCCGAAATCTTCGACTCTGAGTTGTCGCCACTGTTGCCTAAAATGTTCCACAAAATGGCACAAAACTAAGCAATCTGCATGGATAAAGCAGCAGACAAACAGTGTTTGTCCCCTGAGGAAAGCCATAGGCTGAAACACGTCGGGACTTTTAAAATTGTCCATTTTGACATGCCGTAAATTAATAAAGGCATTTTATTTCAACCGGTGAGTGCCTTGGATTTTTCGCATCTTTTTCTCCTGTGAAAGAAGTTTGAACCAGTTTTGTACATAATTTTATCTTAAATTAACTAAAAAAAAACAACAACAACTAAACTCTCTATTCTCAGAATGTTAATATTCCTCTTTATTTTGGGGTTAAACAGGAAATTTGCTCCAGTGTTAAACATGTTAAATTAACTCTAGAACAGATTGGACTCATATAAACCCTGAGCAAATATTAACATAGATTCTGTGAGAGTCAGTTTTAACACTTCACTTTTTGCTGTGTATTATCAATTTTAAGGGACAAGCAGGTAATGCACCTCCACCTGAAAACCCGATGTACCTTTACAGCAATACATGACAAATCACATCCAAAAAAGAGAGTGTTGTAATATAAAAACCCAACACTTGTGCTCTTCTCTGCATTATTTCAGTGTATTCTGGATGTAAGAGCCAACAGAGCCTTCTGTGTGTCTGCTCATACCTGCTGAATCATAGCCCCTGTACTCCAGTCGCTGCAATCCCTTCACCAGAGTTTCAAATATCTCCTTTCTGGTGCGTGGCACTCGGTAATTCAGGTAGGCAAAGATTCCTAAGAAAACAGACAGAAATAGTTTCAAGAGATGATGTGGGTAAACTTTTCACAGCTACTGAAATGTCACTGCTGTTTGGTTTATCCTCTGAGAGAGCAAAGCATGAATTACTCCTAAATGTTGAATTCTAGTGCGTGCCTTTTGCTTTTAATTCTATAAAAATAACATAAATAGGCCCAAGAAGACAAAAAAGACTTATAGTTATAAATGTAAAAGTTGAAAAATAGCAATAGTAGAGGAAGAAATAGCAAAAATAATGATGTATTGTATGAGTATTTTGTGTCCATGTTTCCAATTTGCAAAATAGCCCAAATGTATTACTAATTGATATTATTGATTATTGATTGAACAACACATTTTAAGTTCTTATTCAGTTCTTGCCATAATAAAACATCCATGTGCCTCTAGTCGACTTTACACTCATGTTTTTCAGTCAGATCTCTGGACTGGAGCCTGTTGCTCTCGCTGTGGGACGCTGTAGGAATGCTGAGGTCTACATCACTCTACGTGCGCACACAGACGCCCATTGACAGACGCACATTACGCGCAGTGTTAAAGCACAGGGTGAGTGTGGACCATAGACTGTACATAGAAGTGGACCGAGGTAAACTCCAACCTTGGCCTCTCCTTTTGCAGACTCAAGGGAATGCGCACAGACACGGTTAACGATTGACTTCTCGCTCATAAACGTCTCCGGTGACCGGTCAGTTCCACAGTACGTGGGGACTGGGGAAGAGATGAAATAAAGCGAGTGCGAGCTCAAAATATAACACAGCGTACATCACATGAACAAATACTGTTTTCATTATCATCTGTAGCCTAGCCAAAGAAAGTTGACACGTTGCAGTGGTGCGTAAAACCACTTAGGGATCCAATTCTTGACACAGAGCAAATACACAGACGTCTTTCTATATTGCTCCTTCTCAAAATGTTCTATTATACTCTCGTACTAAAAAGTGCGTGTTGTCAGTCTCAGAAAACCATGCTATGCGCTCTTCCAGTTAGGGAACAGATAATCAAAAGGTGTCTTACCGCACATCGCTCAGTTTTTGGCCTCAAGTTTAGGAAACGTGTTCTTCTGGGCTGTCAAACAATCCGATACGCCAGTGATGCTACTCTGCTTAGATCCGAGCGAATGCACAGCCCGACACACTCCCACTAAGCATTTAAGCGCTGTTTCCTGGAGGGAGCAGGCGCCTCCTCCCCCGCTCTCTCCAGGACGTCCTGCTGCACCGTCACAGCCCTGCTCCACCAGATGGGTAAGGTAAGACACTTTGACGCAATTGTCGGTCGACCAAACAAGTTTTGTAAGTCATTAAGCCATTTCATCTGTTTTTTTTTTTCCATCTGAGTGAAATGGTACGTGCACACGCTCCTAAAGAAAATATGAGGACGTGGACAGGTGAAAAGTGGCAAGGCTGTTATTAGGGATAACATTTATAATGACTGCGTTTAACTGCATTTAGTTTGAACCTAGAGGAAAATATTAAATTAATTTAATAAAGGAGGATGAAGGTAAAGTGTGACTACTGAAGAATGTAACAAGGAAGAGGTTAACGCAGTACACGTAATATTTATATTGAGTCGTAAGTAAAGCATCTTTGGAACTTTGTACTTCCTTAAGGGCTCCATTTTAGTGTATTTCCTTTAACTGAGAGATAGTTCAGTTAACAAGGGCATAAGGCTTTAAAAAATATATATTTTACATTTTACTACCCTCATTCAGGTCTGGTTTAGAGGTTTCCAACTTGACCATAAAACATAAGTTTACATGATTCTTCCTCTTTGGGTTAGGGTTACAATTATACAATTATTTATAATGAAACCTTGTTAGAGCAACTTGATGTATATGATGTAGCCAGTGCATAGTTCAGGCCCATGTCTACATGGTGCCACAGGCATAGTTGAACATTTAGATGGAGAACAGGTCAGAATACTGTGGTGTAATTTGCTGTTTAACTGTCACGTTGCAGAATATTTGATCTGGCTTAAATTTGATATCTCAGATTAAGTTCTTTAGTTTGTGCAAATTGGCTCTAATTGGTTAAGGTATGGTTGTTTGCAACAGACAGGGCACCCAGTCAAATGACTCTGTCTCTTTTGCCACGATAAACCATCATTAACACCTGCTCCACCAAGACCTGGTGCAAATGGGCTCAGCAAACGTGGTTCATAATCATCATTAAATGGCAGGTATTAAACAGGGAGGCTCAGGCTCCCACTGAATGTTCAGCTTTAGACACACCTTATATTACAGCAGGTATTACACATCTTCAGTCAAAGACAATGACAATGATTTTGATTTTGCTTTTGTGAGAATAAGAATCAACTGACAGCAAATCATTTAAAGATGCACTCTGCAACTTTCTGTATGTGGAAGTGATGTGTTTGCCTGGAATATTCCACAGTATGACATCAAATGTACCTGTTTCCATGGAGAGAAGCTTTTGGCACCACAAGGCACCTGACAGGTCAGATCTGTGGAGAAGAAAAGTACATAGTGTACATTTAAAATGCGTTTTTGTAAAAAAAAAAGCAATATTACAGATCAAAGGTCACAAACTAAATGATTAGTATGAAATGATTGAAACAGTTTGTGTTGATAATGTACTAAACTTCACACATTTTGGAACATTTTGGTTTAATATTGTACTAAATATAATGTGTATCTAATGAAGTAAATTAAACGGTTTACACAATTATTTACAAAAAGGATATTGTCAGCTTAGAAAATGCAGATAAGAGATCCAGTAGCCAGCGCTGTAATAAAAGTCATTATGAAGCCTATCTGAGGTTATGTAAACATCAAACCTAAATGTGTAACGTATTCTGTGATTAATAATAGATGATTTATTGGATGTAATTGGCTTAATCTGCCAAGGCCAACCCTGCTTGGTTTAATTATATGACATCATGTTCTTTTCTTTCACGTTTCCAGGGTGTTGGTATCTGGTGTCTTCAATTTAAGTTAGCAAGTTCCCTCTGCATTTATTACATATCATTACTGAGGAGTGGCACATACAGTACATAGTGGATTCTTTTAAAGCCACTTTGTCTATTGATGCAAATGCATTATGTGTACATATTAAACACTGTCCTTCTCTGTGGCTTGTTGATACCTCTGGTCTGTAGAGCCGTTTGCAGGGGATCTCCCATGCAATCGTACATCTGCTTCATGTTAGCAGCTTGTGGCCAGTGAGTACACGGGGCTCCTCTGCTCTGTGGGGGACGGGAGGAACGTGACAGTGACTGCTGGTCAAACACCAACGGTTTTAAACTTTAGTCATTAGAATTGGCCACTTAAAGATGCACTGTTTAATTTCTTGTTGGGCGGTATGCCACATGTCGCCATAGAAAACGTATTTGTTTGGTTAATTCAGTATATATCTCTGCACATCATTATATAACTCACAATTAAGATAAAAAAAGGCTCAGGGCTTTTCTCTGAATTGGTTTATTACTGGGCTAATGGTTTATTTATTGCTTAAAATGCATTAAACATTACTCATTACATTACTCATTCCTGCAAGTACGTGCACCTTTTATTTTACTGGAAATGCCACCTCTAAACACTATCTACATGTTTTTTCTATTGCTGGGCAATGTTCTCTTGGCTCCCTGCCACTGCTGCACATACATCATAATACTAAAGCTGGTGAAAACTGATATTCAGATATTTATTAATAGGCAATACCACTACAGCTACTGCCAATTGTCATTTACAACACTGTACTTTTGTTACAGCTCATATTACCATCTTCTAAATAAACAACTGATAAGGATATAATTTCTTCTGATTAATAGTGTTTTAAGAAGATTTTTGATAAGCGGATATTTTATTTCCTCACTATTTTCTATTTTCAATACTATACTTGCTCAAAAGTAATCCAGAGTTTATGTTTATTAGTAGTTTGTACAACTATACGTTTGTTACATAACACTGGGCACTGATACGATTTATGTGTGACCAACATTTTCCTTATTAACCGTAACCCCGTGACTCCATGTAGTGGGCATGACGGACCCTCAGCTTGACAACTGCTGTAGACCTCCA
>JACN01059777.1:0-13733 GCA_000787155.1 Scartelaos histophorus | reverse complement strand
ACAACATTATAACAGATCAGAAAATGAACTTCTGTGGTTCATCTTTACAGTTGCCAACATAAATGATCTGTACATTCCTGTGCTGACTGCAAGTACAATAACAGTGACTGTAAATCAGACAATTGACAGAAACCACAAAATAGCAGAGCATATCCAGTACTGCAGGGACCAGTTTAGGCAAATGCACTTCTACTCCACACTAAAGAAGACAACAGTGTCAACTCCTGGTTTATGTGTTAGAGTAATGCATCTACAGGCTTCCAGTAAAAACCCCCGTGTTACCTTTTGGTGACCATGAACAGGCGCAGTGCAGACGAGGTGAGGAAACAGGAGGAGAGGAAGAGCCGGAGCCGCTTTTTACATTAGCCCTTCCATGTCACCGTGGTCATCGGTCATCAGAAACTTGAGAAAACTTACTTTTCCTTTTTCCAATTCCATCTTGCTCAAAAGCACGGAATATGAAAATAATACGAGACTCCTTTATTATGAAACAAGCGCAATAAACTATCCATGGATGGAGGATTTCAATGGCATTGTCCCAGCTGCCAGAACCAACAAAAAGATCTTCTCGCTTTTAAAATCTTCCATCAGGATATAAGAGCTATTTTGAACAGTCATCTCCTAAAGCCGCAACAGCCGTGAAATACTTCCTGTTGTCCAAAAAGTACAAAATCCAGGCAAAAGTTCAAGGCTACAGCTTCACAAGTGCAAACTGATAATAAATCCATAATCCCTTACTGCAAAAAATAATATCTAAGGAAGTTAAAATGAATTAAATTAAGAATATTTTACAGATTCAACTTTTATCTACCCATGGAATTTGTGTTTTTCTTAATTCAAGCAACTTTGGACTTTATTTTAAGTGCAGAGAATGTGTACCAAAGTGTACCAAAGATGTATTTTCATATTTCAAATACAAAAAGTCTTGTCAAGTGAAATGAACTCAAATCATGATAAAACTTTCTTAATTCAAATAATATTAAAGGTCCTTTATTAAGCAAAATAGACTTGTGAACTTTAATCCACATTTAATCCACATGTTGTTACCTAATTAAAAACATACCTGATGTTGTGTTTTGTTTCACATGTTTGAGTAACACTTTATCATTGGTCCGTTTACATCTCCAAAACTCAAAATGCTCTTTTCCACCTTGTGCTGTCATGAAGCAATAGTTTTCAAGTTAACAGCTCCTTTTACCTTTAGTTCAGCAGTGAATGGCATTTCCAGATCTGAAATCACCAAAATAATTCGAGTGAAGATGGATGAAGTTTAAAAACACAAAGGAAAACTTCTTGTATTACCACATGACGCAGACAGATAATATCTTATTAAAGTTGTGATATCATAAACTGGAACAGAGTGTTTTCAGTTTGAGAGAAGAACTCATCTTAAATATACAGGGTTTATGTATTAAACATGTGTGAATGAAACAAACAACCAACAAAATCTGGATGTGTTTGTGATGGAATCAACATTATAACATAGATCAAAAATAGGATTAGATGGGCTCTTTAACTTGGCTAGAGATTAGTTTTTGCATCGCTGAGTTTTAACAATAACATATCTATCGAAAAGGACTTGGTCAAACAAATAGATGCAGAAGACGACAATCTTTCTCACACTTGGATGACACTGTGGAAGCGATTGGACATGCATATGCTGGGGAGTGTATGTGTGCACGAGGGATACCAGAAACCATGGGAACAGCTTCTTAGGCCACTTGTTTGTCTTCACCACAAGTTATTTGTTCAGTTTGACCTTTTAATACTGCACAAACAAGCGCTTCTAAACAGCGGGGGCTACCGCATCTTTACTGTGCCTTGGAAAATGCCGGAAATCATCTCTGGATCATAGATAAGATAATGGTTACTGCTAATGAAATAGTTGTGAAAGGTGGAGTATGTAACTTTTCTGGTGGAAGGTCCATCGAATGCTTTTCTTTTCTGCAAACATGTGGGGCTTACTGACAAGTTCACTTACACGCTTTGCAGATGTTAAAACAAGAAGCAAAACTGCCTTCAAAGTCGCATGTTTCAAAGAAACAGCCTCCAATGGATCAAAAGAGATAAAGGGCATCCAGCACAATCGAGAAATCCTACAGGGGAAACAGGGGTTTAACCACTGGAAGTTTCCAACGTGCAGCCTTCATAAAACGACAGACCAGGGGTGTTGACCCACTGTCTTGTCTCCAAAATCCACACGGTAGCTGTGCCATTAGAGCTTCTGTGGATGGTCACGCCTGAGGTGATTCCCACAGTGAAACACTGAGACCAAACCAGACCAAGTTACAGATCAGATCTGTGGAGAGACAACCCCACTCACAGACAGAATGTCTGTTTTTCTAGGTATTTTAGAGCTGTTTCATGTCATACTGTGGAACATTCCAGGCAGAGCAATGACGGTAATGGACAGAAACAAGCAGGTGACGGACCCACAACCAAAAAGTTACACAGTGCACCTTCATGGCCTCGAGTTCTTGCACTGAAATGCTCAGATTAAATTCCTGGGACCAAATACAGTTGCAAATAACTCTGCCAGTAAGCTTTTGTTTTCAGTTGCATTGATTTGTTGCTTTGTTTGATAGCAAGGTTAGAAAGTGATCATTTAATTTTATGGAAAGGCCTGTTGTAAGCCAAGGAGAGAATTAATTGCGCCTGTTGTTATTTAAAGCTCTACCCGTGAGGTGTAAAGACTTTGTTTGCGTGTTAACTCATTTTATGAACTATATGCAACATCTCAAACAGAAGTCCAGCTGCGTGAACAAGCCAAAGGTAGTAAAATGTCTCTTGTCGGTGATATACGGAACCACCTACAGCAGACTCTAAAACTTCTCATTTACCTCTGTCAACCTTTCTATTTCAGTATCAGTGCAAATGCTTTTAACACTTTTATATCTTGTGTAATAGATAACCCTATATCAATCACAATTTAAACCAATATATATTTACTTGTGCCTTGACCCCAGTCCCTTGCTACTTTTGCTACTTGAATTTACTACTATTTATACTTTTGCTCTTATTATAATATATTGTGATCTGTGAGCTACTGAGTCCAAATCATTTCCTTTGTAGATCAATAAAGTTTCTCCAAGTCTATGTCTAAACTACAGTGCAAAAAAAAACACACTTAGATAAATTGTGCTATATTTTACACATTGCAAGATAGGGCCATTGTTAGGTATTTGTGCAATCCCTAATCAACATGACAGAAAACCCTTTTATGTAACAGTGTTAAGAGGTTAAGTCCAGTTTTAGCTGAAAACATTGAAGGCGCAGGAAACAAAGCGCATGTTGCCAAAGCTGACATTTATTTCATTTTTTTTCTTCAACCATGGGACTATTTTGTTCCCCACTTCTCAACGTCTCAAGCCTTTTGCAAATGAAACAGTTTCGCTGAAATGGGACAGGGAATTGTGCCACATTCTCATTTTCTTGCCAGAATTTGGTCGCCTGCGTTGCCAAAAAACCTTTAGCGCCGAAGTCAATTTCCACTGATTCGTTTTTATATGAGATCAAATGCAAAAGGCCGAGAATGAACCCCTTTGCATTTTGTAGAGGCGGGGGAATAGCTGTGATCCTCTGCTCCACAGACCTGCAGAGATGTGTTTGATTCAAATGTGGAACTGTGGGGTTTTTGAAGGAGTTATAAGCCTTTAGGAGGGGCCCTGTTTGTTCTCAATTAGACTTTGCTCCTTCTCCACGAATAAAATTGAGAGCTCAAAGCCTCTGCCTCTGCCACGGGTGATGGAGCAGGCAGGGACAAGCTAGAGTCACCCCCAAACTGTCATATTAGAACATTTCCACAGTCCACAGGGGGAAAAACAAAAACAAGAGGAAAGTAGGCTCGAGCATGTTGATGCAAAAAGCTTCAGAAAGTCGGCAGCTTTCAAGAAAAAAAAATAAAAAATGAACAGAAAAATAGTTGGGAGCAATCGAGGCCTGGACCTGCATTTTGCCTGGTGTTAAATGAAGCGGTCAAGACGCCAAGCTTTCATAGGTGACAGTGTACACAATATTAGCGTGACAAGGCAGTCAGCGGGGAGACGCTACCGGCATTTCTAAAGGCCAAAACCAAAAAGAACGAGAAGCCCAATATTTGAAGAATCGCAATTTACATACAGTGCAGAGCTGCGTGTCGTACAATTACAAAAAAATGTAGCTGTTCTCATACAAATGATAAAGAATGTCAAGTCTTTGTGTCTTTGTGGTTTTGTCACATGACTCTGTTTGGCCAATCACATGTGGGTGTAAAAAACCACAGTATCAACATGGTGGTAGTAGCTTAAAGGGCCCATATCACTATTTTCTGATCTATTATAACATTTCTTCATTACAAACACACTTGAAAATACAAACTCCAGGCATATTTTAAGAACATTGCAATGGTTTAAAGGTCAGAGTCAACTTTGCATAATATAACACCTTCAAGACAAGCATATATACAAACACTTTGTCCCAAGAATATGATGCATTTACCCCTAAACTAAAACCTGATTTCACTCGTTTGCCTCAGCATCACGTAATTAAAAACTCCTCCATTGTCAAATTACACGAACTTTCATTTTTGCCATATTTTGTAGCCCATTCAAGTTTATTATCAAGTCTGAGAATATCTGACGCATACACAATAACACGAGGAGATGAAATTACACAAACACAAAAAGCAATCAAAACCGGACGCAACCGAGAATGAAGTGCAACAGTCTGAGCAGCGCGGCTTCATCCTTGCCTACAGACACGGGAAGTTTTCTGTTCTAATCCTGCACCACTTCTTTTGTTGTTCCTCTCCTGGATCAGTTAATTCTCCTCCCAATGACTGAGGGCGAAAAGTGACAGCGCTGAATTAATGATTCATTATGCCCAGTGTAAGCAACAGAAAGTCACTGACAGATGAAAATGAATTTACACACAACGAGTGCCAACCATGACATCTCCGCCGCAATTAGAGAAATGCAAAACCAGATACCTTCAGAGGAAGCAGGAGCCGGGCCAAAAGTCCAGCTCACTTCCAGGCACATTTCTGAGGCATACATCTCTGGAAACCTCAAACTCTTAAAAAATACTTAAATCATTTATAATCATTCATTATAGATGTGATGTATAGCTAGCTCAGGCTCTGGGCTCTCTGCTAAATGAATTTTCCATTTTCTCCTGTTATTGTGCCAGTCACTTTAGTGCATACACCTTATGTCGAACATGAGCTTTAAATGGACGGTTAGTTCGGCGAGGTGAAAAGTGCGGAACAAAGAATTTCCGTGAACTATAAGTGGATTAAACTGTTTGGAATGAAACATGCCAATCCAGAAACACAATGGTTTCTTGGGTCAATTTTGTCTTGGACCATAGACTGTATATATAATTGGACATTGCTAACTTGCTAGCCTTTCAATTCTGGCTCCAATTGACTTTACATTGGAAAATTGTCGCCTTTGTCTCTGTAAGTGCTGCAGTGAGCCCCATCATTTTGGTCTTAAAATGTTTCTACTAACCTGCTCTAAGTGATCCTGGTATTTTTATTTCAGTATTTTGTACGTGAGTAAACGCCTACGCCTCATATGGACCTGGCTTCAAATTCAATCCTATAACTGCAAGCACCATGAGCTTCATTTGACTGGAACGCTTTTGGTGACGTCATATTCACATAGAAAAACTTGATCCACCAGGAAAATTATTTGTACACAGTAGCTCACACATCACAATAAATAACACAGAAAAAAAGTGTATGAAAAAATGTAAAAAAAATTATAATAAATTCAAAATAAGTAGCAGAAATAGCAAGAAACTGGGGACATATAAGGCGTAAGTATTGTTTATGTACAAGTAAAAATAAAAATGTATTAAAAATATAGAAATCAAGGATAATTTGTGAGGCAAAACAAACTTCTAATCATTGAGCGTACAGACAACTAAGAAAAACTTTTGCGCTACAGTATGTGGAATTAGAACAGTTTGTTTGAATTGTAATATAACGTAATATAAAATATAAAGCAGTTCAAAAAGACCAATTAAATATGAAAGAGATGGAGATGTTAAGGTATGCAGAAGGATAATAATATTGTACGGCTGTTTCAATAGAAGATGTAAAAAAAAAAGTGAATTATACATACCTTGATCAAATTATAAGGAAAAGGAATGCATAAAATAAATGATTTAATACTGAAGGAAAAGCGGTGGGAATGAATATATTTATACTTCTACCCACTCTTTTTTGAAGAAACTTATATAAGAATTATGTATCCTCATTATTGATTGGTTTTCTTATGCTTATTTTTTTCCTCTGCATTTTGAAATAAAAAAAACAAATGTAGTCCTGCATCTTTGACAGTTTGAGCAGAATCATAGGAGCACTTTTCTGCAAAAAAACGGTTACAATATAAATGTATAAACACCTTAATCTTCAGTGTCCGCGGTTCACCTCCAGGCTGTGTACTCAACCGAGCTTTGTAGATTACTCGTTCAATTCTTGAGCGTCTATTTTCAGGCAAGTGTTTTTGGAGTTCTCAAATGTTATATCACAGTCTCCCTCCTACCACATTTTTCTTCTTCTTCCCAGCTCTACCTCCCTCTCCGCCTTTGTCACGACCCGGAGACAAGGCGCGTGTAAATTATTTAATTAAAATTCAGCTCAGTTAAGGGGAAAAAAGAGGACTGCCCAGCCAAAGCCTCTCTCTTTCATTTCTCATAGTTTCTAAAGCCTGTAATATTAAGACGCAGCTCGCTTCTTTGCAACTTCCTCCAACTTTACAAAGGGCTAGCCAAGATTCTATTTAAAAATGCATGCAAATTTCATTCAACAACAAACCATCTGAGCGAGAAGGGTTTTGGTTTTGTGAAGTATTCAGCGTAAGACACTGCTGATAAAAAAAAAAAAAAATGTTATGAATTTTTATCTACTGACATATGCATCCGTGGAAACCAATATTGACTCACACCTGAAACTTAAACATTCCCTTCTTAGATTTTTGCTTTTGCAGAAACCTCGTGAATATGCATGAAGGTGGCGTGATGGTGACAGATTATGAAGAGGTTAAAAAGGGGAAAGCGAGGTCTGGCTGGAGGTGCAGGGGCGTCCCATCTGCATACGTCTCCCTGATGGATGAGCCGGGCGCGGGATTGAGCGACCTCTCCGTTTAGACGAGCCGTGCGTTAGGTCAGGCCCGATCCCTGTCACGACCGGCTGAGTGATGCTCACGTTGAACCAGAACATGCACCTTCGATAATGGCATTGAGGGATTCTGGCGTTTCACTTTAGGAGGTATCCATCCGAATCAACGCAAAAACGGCGTGAGTTTTGAGTAACGTCAAAAGAGAAAAATTATAATGCTGATAATGGCCTGTCACGATAAGTGGCGTTTCACTTTAGGAGGTATCCATCCATCCAAAAATTATAATCTTTGGCCTGTCACGATAACAAAATCTGAAGTACAATATATTGCTGAAGTAAATACAGACGATAAAGAATAATATTTAAACTAATATATGCCACGAGCAGATTTAAAGGTGCATTGTGTAGCCTTTCTAAAACGGTTTTCTCATTGCTTTGTCTGGAGTGTTTCACATTATGGCATTAAACCTTTCTATAAGTCCAAATCAGACCAAGATACAGGTCAGATCTGTGGAGAGACAACCCTGCTCATCGTCAGAACGCCTGTTTTTCTGGGTATTTTAGAACTTTCCAGACAAAGGAATAACATCTCCATAGAGAAAAGTATCAGACAAACGCTCCACCAGAAAAGTTACAATATGCACCTGTAAGTATTTAGTTCAGTATCGTCATTAATTAAAAATTGCATGTCTTAAATCTTGTCATATAATCAAAAAATGTCCCACTATTGCAAAGAAAAAACACACATGATGAATATTGACCCGAAAAAATATGATTCCAGTTTTCATATATTGAGCCTTTAGTCCATACAGTAATTCTGGTGACAGGCCTAGATGTTGTCAGTGGTAGCGCTACATTACAAAACATTTTTTCACTCACCGACATCTAAATAAATTCTGAGCATGTTGGCAAGGGGGATTTGGCTTCCCCATGGCTCGCCTCCAGATGATGTTACCATAAGGAAATTGATTTTCTCTCAGACATCCAGACCTCCAAAGACTGTACGAGTCACAACAGAGATAAATCAAATAAGCGAGTGGGAGATTTACTAAAAAGGAACCGCAGCGAAACCTCATAATAGTGACCCCAATGTCAAACCTGATTGAATAACAACAACTGCATCTTTTTGTCTTCGCTAGAAACCTCCAGTAATGACTGCGTCGCAAACAAAGGATGAAATTACTGCAACTACGATTATCAAAGTCCTTATTTTCTAAAGGGAATTTAATTGTTGGTTAAACAATACACAAAAAAACAGACTCACGGTGTTATGTTCAGGCTTTTCCAGTAGTAATGTTAAATCTATTCAGCAAAACAAAAGAGTGCTGAAGTACAAATCCAGTGCACAACACCTTGAAAGGAAGCAGCCATCTGCAGATTTGTCATTTCATTTTCTTTATGCCTCTTTGGATCATTTCACACCAATAGCAATGGATTTGTTATTCTCAGAGCCTAAGTATAAAAGCTTTTCTGTGAGCTCTAGTGTATTATATTGTGTAAACCACTTAGTACTACTTTGAAAGAGGTGGAAAATACAAAGTTTATTTTACTCAGCAAATTGATGGGCAAAGGAACAGTCAAACTTTTAGGTTAGAGTATGAACAGAAATAGTCATAGTTAGACAATAGATTTACTGCTTCATGACATCACAAGATGCAACTGAGCATTTTAGACGTTGGAGTATATTTTTGATGAAGTAACTTTCAGATTTGTGCAGTATAGGACCTTTAAAAAGTACAATTTTCTTCAAAGTTCACATACGATTTGATAATTCATCTCAAATTGTGCTTTTGATTCAATTGCGACAAAACTGTGAGCTCAAACTCCAGTGCACATTTTGTATTTCTCAGCATCTTAGTATCCTTAAAATTTGACCCACTTTATCAGTGCAGTAGATGGTCAGAACAGCTGAAATCCGCAGTCCTGATTTGACAGCATCTTTTACAGAAAAACTCTAATTCTGCTTCAATCAGCACATCCTGAGGCGGGCAGCATTTGACAAAGTGTATCTGGTAAACAGCTGCATCAGAGACTGCATCTGCGCTCGAAATGTGTTCACAGTAAATAACCTGATTAGAACACAGCCACAAAATCCACCACAATTTTGTATTTTTCTCTTCTGTGACTGGCTGGCACCTCGCGTATGCAAATAAGTACCAATTCCACACCCATGGGCCGTAAAGAGTCAAAACATGTCAGATTGCTATCCCCAATATGGCTCTGGAAGTTCTCAAATATTCCCAGCCTCTTACGTCTTTAGTGACACACTGTTTTAACTTATCCCTTTAAACACTTGAACCAAATTAGTCTCCTGCACATTAGCGAGACGACTTGGAAACTTGAAGCTCAAACGCTGGCTCGCGAACAATGTAAATAACCTTAAGTTTGTCACGTCCTGATTATGATGTATGGCCAAAAAGTGGTGTTCTCAAGTGCGCTGCCAAAATAAAAGGGTCTCTGTAAATGCGTGGAGTCTCTCAAAGTGATCTTTTCATATCTCGAAGGGCTCACGTTGCGCTATTTTCTCATCTACGTTATAATGTTGTTTCCTCATCAAAAACATACCCGGAGTTGTGCTTTGTTTCATTCACACAAATCCTTCAAACTGTCTAAGCCTACATAAAATATTTAGGCTGACTTCTTCTCTCTCTTTCTGAAAACACCTTGTGATGTCATGTAATACAGGAAGTGCTCCACTGTGTTTTGTAAACTCCTCCCACTTTCATTAGAAGCATGTGGTTCATTTCAGCCTTGTAATTCCCCGTCTCTATTGAACTAAAGATAAAAAGTAGCTGTTCACATAAAAAAAATACCACTAAATGACATCACAAAGTGGAAAAGTGCATTTTGAGCTTTGGAGATGCCGACAAACAGAATAATAAAGTATTACTCAAAGATGTGTGAATGAAACAAAGCACAGCTCCAAGTATGTTAAATAAAGTAACATTTTAACATGGCTTAAAGCTTACCAGAGTCAACTGTGTGTAATATGGGACCTTTAGAGCTGTATAGTTACAGTACAAATAAAGCAGCAAAGAGGTCACCGCAGGGTTATCTAGTTCGCCTCAAGCTTTTCCGGAAGCCAAGGATTAAGCCTATTTTGAATGGCTTCATCAAAGAGAGATGAAACATGGTATCTATTAAATGAGATTATTGTAAGTAGCTTTAGTTAAATGAATCTGGATGAACAAAAAGGTCAAAGAATAGAGAGGAAAGGCTATATCAGAGCTTATTCAGGGTCACCCACGAGAGAGGCTGGAGTAACTTCGAATATCACCGGAAACAGGCATGTGTGACCGGTGGAGATGTAGGTCAATTTCATCTGTGGAGCTCAATGCATTCTGAAATCAATCAGGGCACGCTTTCACCACAGAGGAGGAAATATCGAAATCTGTTACTCGTCAACATCAAGAAGACCACGTATGTGAGACAGGCCTGGTTTTATAGAAGGATTATCAACACACTGGTGCATATGCAGCTTGAGTGCAGAAAGTGCTGCTGTATGTGCATTTCACATCAAGTTGCAACGTTAGCTAGTGATGCCGTTCATCACCGTGTAATAAAATACGTTATGATGCTAAATGAGTGAGGATGATGAGGATGCTAAATGGGATATGACTTAATGACCCATATGCCTTAAATGCAGGTGAGTGTGTAAAGGATGAAGGAAATGTCTCAAACTTCAGTAGCCGCATTTCCACTCATACCTGATACAACTAACCAAACTCCCGGAGAGCCTAAAATCTGCTCCAAGCTTAATGACCCATATGCCTTAAATGCAGGTGAGTGTGTAAAGGATGAAGAGAAATGTCTCAAACTTCAGTAGCCGCATTTCCACTCATACCTGATCGATACAACTAACCAAACTCCTGGAGAGTCTAAAATCTGCTCCAAAACACTGACATGATAAGAGGCAGGACAGCGGCTCTTCCTGCAGGAGACATGTGCAATATAGAGCGCAAAGTGACGCAGTCTGATTATTGCTTACTGAGAAAAATGCCATTTCTGTCTTTTTTGCTACAGCACTACATTATGTGACATGTGAAGGTTGAGGCCCCTGTCATTTCTGATGTTCTTTTGTGCTGATCATGCAGTGTATATAGGCCTATGGGGATATTACAGAGCATAGACAGAGCCTTTAGGTAAACCAGGAAATGTCAATGTCACAGAATCTTTCAGAACTGAAATGTAAAAAATAAATACATAAAAATTATATTATGGTATATGAGTGATCCAGTCACCAATGCATATTCACTATTTTGTTAGCCCATGGTTAAGGTGCAAATGGAACACTAGTGACTTTTTTGTTTAATTTAAATATAACAGAACAGAACATACGGGAAGTTATTGCAAACGTACCATCACTGTTTGTTATACAGTAAGTATCCGGCAATTTAGATGTAGAAATGCCAGAATTTGCATATTGGCATTTGGGTTTTCATGGTCTTCACAAAATTAAGAATGTGATGCTGGTGGAACTGACTTCAGGATTACAGAAAAATATAACATTTGTGTTGCCAGTTAAAGGTCCAATGTGTAATGCTTCTGATGGAGCGTCAGACAAAGGCTTTTCTCCATGGACATGTTATTGCTTTGTCTATAATGTTTCACAGTTTGATATTAAACCTTTCAGTATTCATGAAGACCAAACCAGACCAATTTACAGGTCAGATCTGTGGAGAGACAACCCCGCACACAGTCAGAATGGCTGTTAAAATAGACTGTTTAACGTTGTATTATCAGGCAGAGCAATGACATATCCACAGAAACAAGCAGGCGATTGACCTCCACCTCCAACAACTCCCAACAGGAGCCAGAAATATCCCAAAAATCAAATAGTAGCTATAAAGAAATATCCAAGTGTGTGAATTGTGTAACTTTCTGTAGCCTTAGCTTAGATGGTGTAGCTGGAGCTGCGAAAGAGCAAACTGCACCTCACGGGCTGTGTAAACACATCATCAGCTGTGCCACTTCTCCAAAGTTTTGTTTAAAGAAGATCCTAAACAAGCGCTCGCACGACCTCTATCCAGAGCCCCTGCCAGCGCCGCTATTGCTAAAGAACAGACACGGCTCAGGGTATGCTTTGTTTGCCACTTTCTTTTATGCCAGTGATTTAGACGGCATAAATCAGCCCTTGTATTTTTAATGTTTACACTGCAGATTACAATACCTAAACAACAAGCTTCCCTGACCAGCAATTTGGATGTATATGTAATAAATATGTCTAGTATAAGTTGTGTTCCATTTGAATAGAACACAGACAAGATTCAATAAACATTTTCCTTTTGGACGAGCATTCTCCTGACAAAAACTTTTATGGAAGCCTGGAGAATTGCCAGGCATCCATCTTTCTTTTTCGGGTCTGCGCTTCATCCCAGATACAACACAGTTACTTTTAAGACTCTATCCTCTCCGCCCTTTCTCTCGTCTCTGTAATACCTTGCAATCTGTTGGTTTAAAAGCGAATGCAAAGCTACAGAAGCGTTTGTACAACTTTCCCGTCGAGAAGCCGCCGCGATAAGGCTTGTGCCCGTTGTTTGTTTTTGCAGGCTTGCCCGGCTGATAAGGAGAAAAACACACACGATCGGACCCAAAATCTACCTCCGATCATTCATGCTTTTGTACTCCAAAGTTTGCTTCTTTATTCTTTTTTTCTAAGTCACACTTTGCACACACACAGAGATGAGCTCCAGATGATTATCACTCAGCTAAATGGAATTAATCCCTTGGGAACTCTTAGCACAAACACCATTCATTCCCAAACACTTCAGGCCAGATGCCAAAGAGGAGAAGGTGTGAGTCCAGGAATTACAGTTTGTTTGACGGTGTGTTCCAGAGCGGTTTTAAATTAGAACGTTGTGCTTAGATAAAGTTAAATACTGGATTTTGCATCTATTAGATAATGAACTAACAACCACAATGATTACTGTATTTCTGGAGTTTAAAGAAAGAGTCGGGCAGCAGCAGGAGGGAGCCACTGATCTATATCGGCAACACAATGTACAGATTTATATATGGAGCCTTCTGTTTCTTTTAACTACCAACAGTACTACAAATACTGCTACTGCTAGTACTTTTGTAAGACTGTCAGTATTCTTACAACTACTGCAAAAACTTCTGCATTTTTGAATAGAACTGCAACTACAATTAGGTTACTTGCAATAATAAGAGTGCACTATATGCTAGAACTACTACTACTATTACTGCTACTACAACTATAACTACTACTACTGCTACTACAACTATAACTACTACTACTGCTACTACTACTGCTACTACTACTACTGCTACTGCAACTACTACTACTGCTACTACAACAACTACTACTGCTACTACAACAACTACTGCAACTACTACAACAACTACTGCAACTACTACAACAACTACTGCAACTGCTACTGCTACTGCTACTACTACTACTACTACTACTACTACTACTACTACAATATGATACAATCTGACCTGTAGAAGGTTGAATACATTATTTCTATGACTCATTACAGGTGTAAACTAAGCAGTAAAATGCTTCATTGTGATATTTTTCTAATATATTTGTCTGATATTTGTTTTTACAAAACTGAAGACTATATATAGATTTTTTTATTATTTATTTTTTGTGGTTCAAGTC
>KN500926.1:0-12413 GCA_000787155.1 Scartelaos histophorus | reverse complement strand
CCGGCGGGGGAAGCGACGGGGGAGGCGGTCGGAGGAGTCGCACCAAACACGATTAGACGGAGCATCCTTCACTGGCCAGGGTCAAGGCGCTTTATCTCCGAGTTTGTCTCAATGAATCAACTAAATGTGACCAGACAGTGTCACGGAGTCATTCACAAAGGGTGCTCGTTTTTGCTTAACTCAGCAAATGTAACGCTATTATTGACATAGAAAAAAATGGAATATATTAAAGCTTCTATATTCCAAAACCAACTCTTGTGAGCTTTGAATCATGTTAGAAATAATTAGTTTTCAAGTTAGCAACTACTTTTTACCTTTAGTTCAGTAAAGATTGGCAATTCCAGTTCTGAAATGATCCTATATGCTTCTAGTGAAGGTGTATGGATGTTTAAAAACACAGTGGAGCACTTTCTGCATTATTACATGACATTACAAGGAGTGTTTGCATTTTGAAAGAAGAACTCAGCCTAAAAATGCTGAAACGTGACTCCAGGTACGTTTTTGATCAGGAAATAACATTATAAAATAGATCAGAAAATACGGGCCCTTTAACTTTGGTTTGTCTTTTCAATCTTACTATTTTATACCTGTTAAAACTGTTTTCTTCCATAGATTTCTTATATCAAATGTAAGATAACTGCAAGCTATGTAAATCTCTTATTGTGTTATGACGATACTAAAATTCCAAACTCAATTTCAATAGTAAGGAATAGACTTAATACTCAGTACCAATTCAGACAACACAATAAAACACACTATTTAGATAACAGAATGTCATTTTCAACATAAGATAATGTACTTTCTTTTCTGTTCCCATGTGGCCTTATATCTGTGTAATCCTTCCGTGGTCCAGGTAGGTTCCATAGTGGTTCATGGGCGATTAGTATCTGAATTTTGCAACAAACCCTAGTCCCATATTACATACTATAGTTTAAATTTCTTCTTGTAAGCCAATAACAAGCTGAATAATACAGCTTTTCCATGCCTTAAGTGTTTTGGACATTACGTTATATCATAGACTGTAAAAAAGAAGTGGACTGAGCGAGTGTGACGTCACCCATTCAAACGCTGCTCAAATGAGGCTTGTGAATCTGGAGCCAGGATGTTTTTGACGGACAAAATAGCAAAGAGAAAAAAAAAAAAGGATCCTGTCGAACAAGTTACTAAAAACATTGAAGACCATAATGACAAGACTCAAGCAGCAGGTACAGAGAGAGGAGCCACGAGATCCTAACATACACGATGGACCAAAGTCAGAAGGAAAAAGAAAAAAAATCCAAAGGAAAAATGAGGTGAATCAGGAATAATAAAAGTCCGCACACTGTTTCCCAATGTGAATTTAATAGCGCCAACATTTCAGACTACAGGTCCTTCATCAGAGTGCAATACAGAACAGGCGTATGGGGTGAAGTATACATACATACATCAGGAGAGGGGTGTGTCAAGTAATCCTCAGGAATCTATATACATATAGGCAGAAGGGGGCATACTAACCCAACTTTTGTCTACAATCAAACAATAGTAAAAAGCCTTACAAAAGTCCTCAGTCTATGCTCTATACAAAAAAAATTGTCATTCATACATATGATCATTAAAATTCTAAGTCACAAGGAAACATTCAGAGCTTGAGGAGAGTCCAATGACAAGAATATTCAAACCTGTAAAATACGACCTAGGTACTGTAACATGTCAAGAAAACTACACAAATGGTTTTGGATCAAGAGAGTCAGAAAGAGCCAGAAGAGCCTCCTGGAGCACTTCCTGTTTGGAACGCGGTGACTAGCGCTTTAGCTATGTCCATACATGTATCTATGGTTATAATTTATAAAATGTGTTCAAAACTGGTTCATTATGCAACTCTTTAGTGGAGAATACACCACCTGTTTATCTATATAGAGATTTTACCAACAGATTGACCAGTGTGAGCCCATACTGTGGCACATTCCACGCAAAGGAATCTACTGTTCACGGTGGCAGATGTGCCATCATACTTAAAGTGCTCTACCACCAGGGCCACTGTCTCAATATGTCCTAAATTCTGTCTATTTTCAATGATAATGAGTATGGACAGACATAAAGGTATCCAAGGTAACTTACAAAGAGGCAAAAATTACTTTCCTTGTGAAAATGTGGCATTTTAAGCAAATTTATATGAGAAAAGATGGCAGTACATACATACACGGATACATACACGACATGCTTATACTACAAGTTAGTGTGGTCAGTATGGTAGATCCACCAGATCTTCAAACTGAAAAGTGACCACACCTGGAGTTGTGTGGTTTTCTTTGGTGAAGTGAGGCTCATAAGCCACAGTAAAAGCTCCATCGTCTCTGCTCCAAACTTCACATTCCATTAAAGTTAATTAAAAGTATGTCATTTCCACTTGTTTCTATCCAACACATGGAAACACTGCTCCCTACAAAACACACTGCCTTCTCCTGGTGAGTGGTGGTACTGCGCCCTCAGTCAGTTTTTGTCCAATAACAGAATAATTTCTTAGTTAGTATTGAGCAGAGGATGTCCTGACAGGGCAAACTCCTCAGCCACGACAGACTCAATTTAGAAATGACTGTTTTTTTTGGAATCAGTTTGATCGCTTGAATATAATTAGAACCATATCCAGGTTTCAAAAAGCGGATCACTGAGGTATCGAGTGATTCCAGCGATTATAAACCTTATGTGAGCGAATAATTCACTGCACCGATAATAATGTAATAAGTGCAAATGTTCCAAAGTAATTATATCAATGAATAATTCTAATTACTTGTGCTCGCTGGATTTAATAAAAAACGGGCCACCAGTGGAGAACTGTGTCAAAGCTCGTTACACTCTACTCCCAAATCATACAATTTAATTAAAAGTATTTTTTTTTTATCTCAGCGGAGCAATTAAAAAGTCTTGCTATGAAAAAGTAACAATGGGCAAGATTTATGAAGCTAATTAACAAGCACTTTTACTATATTTGAATTCATTTAGTCAACTGCACTAGTCTCACACACACACACACAAAGTATCATACCTCATCCTTGTCTGGCTTTGCTGTGCAGTATTTTTTTTAATGTTTTTTGAGCGTCTCCAAGGTAACCATGGACTTCAGAAATGTGTCTTACCATTGCTATTAACCTCAGTGTTATTGTACATCATAAAAAGTGATCTAATGTCTTTACTCTGCACTTTACATTATAGAACGACCATATTTACATATATACACAATTTTCTAATCTACGTTATCTTGTTTCTTCATCACAAACCTATTTGAAGTTGTGTTTTGTTTCATTTACACATTTTTAACACACAATGTCAGGTGTGTTTTTGATGTGACAACACATTTATAAGAGTCCATTTTCAGATCTTTTGTATATTTCTTTAAAAACTGTGAACCTCCCATAGAGTTGTTGACTAATGTGCTGCCTGTAATAATTTTTATTTTTAATTTGTAGTTGCCCATTGAAAGAGTTAATGCCTCTGTTTTTTGGGTACCCTAAAAATCCGTATTTACAATTTTCTTTCTATACTAATAACTTTTTTTTTTTTTAAATTACTTCTGCAAAACTAATAAATATAGTTTGCAGACATAGGCAAGCCCATGTAGATCAGAGGGTAGAGCTGCAGGACATTGCTGTTTGTGAGTTCTGTTTCTGGATCTATGATTGTTTACGATGGTGTAATAGTTTTATATTCAAATTCATCAAAATCAAATTCATATGGTAATTAGTTGCAAAACTATAGTGAAAAGGGGAAAAATGAACTGTTTCGTGTAGCCTGTTCTTGAACTACTCTTTTTATTGGCATTCTCATTGGGCTGGGTAAATAATAATTGCATCTTTTCTTTGAGCACGTACCTAAAATAGACCATCTTTTGTATCTCTCTCCTGAATTGACGTCATCTGAATCCTCTGGCTAAATCCAGTTGCGGTAAGTGCCGTCTCTGTGGATCGAACCACTGGTTAAGTGCAGGATGTTCTTAGAGACTTTACTTTGGGTGACCAAAATAGGTTTTGTGCAATGCGTTTGTATGCACAGTGTAATAGAGTGTGTACGCAAACAGCAGCAAGACACCTGAACGCATCATTCTTACACTTACTATCTGTATGTCTTGTAATCTCTGTGTGCATTGTTTATCTGTTTTCTCGTATGTACGTTAAGAAGATAAAAAGTGATACAAAAGGAAAAGAATTACAGCGTATGTATTCATATTGATACTTTGCAGTTCTGTTGTGTTCTGTGTTGTTCAGCAGTTACCATGGTGACAATAAAAAAATAAAAAAAAAACATTAAAAATCCAGTAATAACAGTCCAAAACATTTTAAGATAGAAAACTTTAAAAAAAAAGAAAAAAAAAAGAAAAAGTATTTAAACAACTGCACAAATCAGTTGACTTGTAACCAGGGGCGGCAGGGGCTCCCTTAGAATGGCCAGTGTTCCACTCTAGTTCCTCCAAAGATTTAAACCCCATTTTCACCAGACATTTATTCTCTTACTTACTTGGCTACAGTTATCCAAATGGAAAAAGAAAGAATTGAATATTATGCGTTATAAATCCCTACAGGGGCAAACAAGATTTTAACTTGTATGAAACAGCGAAGCAAGTGTGGTGGGAGTGGGTTAACATCTATAAAAAAGGCTCTAAACGATTATGTTAACTGAGCCACCCCATAGTAGAACTTGACCCCCCTACAGCTCGCTCCCCCAACCAAAAATGTTTGGCGCCGCCCCTGGTTGTAACTCCAACTAAGTCTGCTCTTTCTGGTCAGATCGTGCACAAATAAAACTCAAAACAACAGAGCACAATAATCTTAAAAATGTCATTTAAGAGCATTTCATTGGACAAAACCAGGGATTTTTGTCATGTACTTTTCTTCTTTTCAAACAATGAAAAACAAAGCTAGTTCATTTTAAGTAACTGTAAACTCATTCCTCACATTTTTTTTCACACATTGCTATGACAATTGTTTTCAGTGATGGGTTTTTAGCATGTTTCATAGGCCAAGACACAGTTTCAAGCACTGATGAGTTGTTTTTGGTTTCATTCCACCTTGTGATCATGTCACGAACCGGTATTTTTCAAGTTAACAGTTACTTTTTACCTTTAGTTCAGTAGAGATGAGCAATTCCAGGGCTGAAATCATCTAAATGATTAAGTGAAGGTGTATGGAGTTTAAAAGCACAGTGGCACAACTTCCTGTTTTACCATATGACACAAGTTGGAATAAAGTGTTGTGATCTCCTAAATAAGCAGGATTTGGGTGAAACAACACAACTCCAGGTATATTTCTGAAGAGGAAACATAATAAAATCAGAAAATATTGTAATATGAGCCCTTCTATCCTCAAGGCACTGCTCTGAACAACTAACAAACATCATCTTCCACACTTAGCAGCCAGGTTTGTGATTGCAGACGCTTTATAATGGCATGCAGACAAAGGATGATTCTGACAGCTTTACAATATACTGTGCTGTGGAAAAACTAAACAGATTTACATGGAACTGTTTACAAGGCCTTCAAACGAGCACTACTACCGTGTTCTGCTTGTCTCCATATCATTCCTTTGCTGGAATGTTCCACAGTATTAAAACATATCTTTAATCAGGATCATGCATTCTTACTGTGAATGGGGTCACTTTCAAAACAGGGGGTATTATGCAAAAAAAAGTGTGAGCCTTTTTATAACGTCATTCCCTCATTAAAAACATGCCAGTCGAAGTTTTAGATGCATATTCAGTAATATTTAGCAATCACTCCCTCTCCCTAGGCCCTATTTGAATCCTCCTTAAGGCTGGAAGATTCTGTGTACATTATATAGCTCCTTGGTTCTTTTTTTATTTCACGTGCTGTGTTGAAGTTTGGGGAAACAATTAAAAAAATATTCAACAAAGCCATTATTCTTATTGCAAAAATGAGCAGTATCATCAGTTCATTCACAAGATTATGTTTGTAGGATACCCAGGATCTTTTCATCCAATCCACATGATTAAAATTCCCCAACCTTGTACAATGCAGTGGTCCCTCGTTTATCGCGGGGATCACGTTCCAAAAATAATCCACAATAGGGGAGTCAGCTTTATTTATTACAATTATTATATATGTTGTAAGGGTGTAAAACTGCTCATCACACTTTTCCCAGACAGGAATGAACATTTTCTCACATTTCTCTCTTGTTTAAAGACGCTCAAAGTTCAAACCTCAGTAGTCTGATTGTGGGTGGAGGAAAAGTCGAGGGCCATTTTTTGGTCCCAGTCCTCTCCTGCTGCACACATACAGCTCTTCAGAGTCCCGCCTCTAGGAATCAAACATTTATGTACATTTGGTAAACTGAACTCATTCTGTACTGTGCAGGAGACCCGGCACGGAAGAGATTGGTCTACAGTCCAATTGGCCAATCAGTACGCAGAACACAATGCACATTCATATGTTGTAAAAAAAAATACATGCAAAAAAAAAATCGGCAAAACAGCAAGGCCACGAAAGGTGAACCACGTTATAGGAACGACTGTATAACTCAGCAATTATATTATTATATTATTCAAAGCCTTCAGTAAATTATTACCAATTAATGTGCAAAAGGTTTTTTTGCTTTTTTTTTTGACAGGTTATGGAAAGTTTTTGTGACTGTATGTGGGTGTTCTTAATTTACAACAAAAGCAATGCCAAAACATTCATGCATTTTATAAATTTATAAAGTTTCTATATAAAATCACATTCTGGTCTGAGTACAGAGACGAGTTGAACTGTATTGTCATATTGCACTTTCGCTGTATCAGTGTTGTTATACTTTATGCTTATTTCTTTACCATTGTTGGCATGTGCTGCTGTCCTTGACCACTGTCGCTATTCTTGTTCTTACCGTTGCTGGGATGTTTTTACTTTTGTTGCAACTTAAAAATGTCCATTGGTGACTTATAGCAACATTGTACTTGTAATTTATTTGCAGTGACCTTTTGATGCAGCTACAAATAAACTCACTTACATATTTCTTGTTCAGCTGAAACTGATCTTTAAACAAAGCATCTAATGTATGTTCCAGTAGAAAACAGGAGTGGGATGTAATGCGTTTTCTTCTTCCCACTCCTTTTCACGTTCCAATAAGGGAAAACAAAAGATGTGAAATATACATTAAGTGTAGTAGATTCATGTATACTTCTTGTGGTCATTAATCAGGTGTAAATAAATGAATGAAAAATAAATTAATCATCCTTGATCATCCTTGCTCCCACACAACAATTCTGCATAATATATAAAAACATGATACAAAACCGTACACAGAAATCTGATGTGATATATAGCAGCGTTATGTATTATTATTACAATACCGCAAAAAATACTTCAACTAATTTACAATGACCACTTGCCCCTGGCCTGAAGTTTCATTACACTGTAGGTATTGACAGGCAGCGGTGATATTACACAAATTGTACAAAATGGCCTCTCTTTCCTGGGGTTCCTTGAGGAGATGTGTGAGGAGACATCTTCAGCTGACACCGGCTCAACAGGAGTGGACAGTGAGTGAAGGCTGCCT
Source organism: Scartelaos histophorus (assembly GCA_000787155.1). NCBI lineage: Eukaryota > Metazoa > Chordata > Actinopteri > Gobiiformes > Gobiidae > Scartelaos > Scartelaos histophorus. Next base: position 4,893 of record KN500926.1, on the reverse strand, counting down.
CATGTTCCTCTGACAGCTCTCCGGCTTTGAGCTCCCAGGAGACCACTTTGACCCAGTTAAAGACGGGACCGGCTTATGCAACTATGATGGCACTTTCAGGAGCTCGCCACATTGTACAAAATAAATGCTTTGACAACTGCAATAGCTGCAATAATTTAAAGCAAACAGTGAAACTAAGTGACAGGGCTGAACGACGCTGGTGGATTAAATGGACGTGCATATGGGAGGCTAAGAATAACACTGCAGTCTTGTGTAACACTTAGAACAGTTGTCATTCACTCTTTGTCCAAGTCAGCTACTTGCCCTCAACTTCTTTTACAGAAATGTTACTTCTGGTGGAGGATAGACCATCATGTTGCCATGGAGATGTTACTACTTTGTGAGGAGTGTGGGATTAAAGGGCCTATATATGTTTTCTCATTTATGTTATAATGTTGTATCCTCATCAAAAACTTTTTCTGTTTTGTTTCATTCACACATGTTTAACACACAAATCTTGCATAATTAGGCTGAGTACTTTAAGAAAACAGAACAACCATCCATATTGGAATCTCAGAAAGGCTTTAAAACTACAAATAAACACATGGAAATTTATGAGCACAAAAGTGAGTCTTCATCATGAAGCTCGATGAGAGAAAGCCAAGAGTCTGCTGCACTGTCGACAGAGCAAAGGCACTTTGTACTTTGACAAATTTGAATCTAAATGATAGAACTGGCACTTCCGACCTCAACAATCACTCACACACAACATTTATACATGTGTGAACCGTCTTCCTCTAGGAAAGGAGTCTCCAAACAATTTCCTCGGATGAGCTACCTTTACAAAATGAAAATGCCAGAGAGACGGGGTACAGTTAGATAAAACATAAAACATAATTTATTTATGAATGATACATTTACAATAATTATATGGATTTAATTCATTAAGTTTGAGTTATTCAAGACAGTACATATAATTCAGAAAACCCTTGGCAAGCTACATGGGAGAAAGTGGAGAGATATTGGTAGCTCCCGAACTACAGGTTGGAGACCCCTGAACTAGAAAATGACAACTGTCTAAATACTGAGACATTTGAATGAAAAACAAATGGAAGTATTTTAATAACTAGCACAGACTAAGTGGAGTGAGGGAGTGAGAAGTCTCTAGTGTCCAGGTCTAGCCAAATGAAGCCAATCAGCACTAGCAGTTATAGCGGCTAATTTGGAGTCAGATTCCATTATTGGAATTCAGAGCCAATGAGGCCATCAGGAGCAAGGCTGTTGATAGTACTGTTGATAGTACTGTTGATAGTACTATTGATAGTACTTACTTCTTGCCCCTTCGCATTCCTACCGTAGGTTTGGAAGGCAGGGGCTGAGCACTTAGCAATAAGGTCTGATAGCTGTCAATCAATCAAACCTGTTGCTAACACTAGCAGCAGTTAACCTTGGGGAAATAATGCATCTGATCTGTCTGTTATTAATGTTCACATCTTGATTTACGACAAAATAACAAAATAAAACAAACACCAGGATCATGTAGAGTGAGTTAATATGAGCAGTTTTAGGCCAGAATGACAAGCCTGACAGCAATAACTGCAGAAAGACTTACAGACCTTTCTAGAAAGTAAACTGGAGTCAGAGCATAGAACTATACTAAAATCTGAAAGATGAATCCAAGATGGCTCGTGCTCATTGACGCATGACTGCAAAAAATATTTTTACATCTGCATTTACTTCCTGATTTTCGACCCAACGCTCCCGAATGTGTGACGTCAGAAAAGCCCACTTGTGCCACAAGAGCAGAGCTGCACGAGCGGAGCTAGAACGGGCTCAGTGCGGGACTAGACTAACTCTTACAAAGCTAACTTTTGAGCGCTATGATGATTTTAAACATTTTCAAAGTTTATATTGTAAAAATACAGAAGAATTCCTACAAAATCCGACCTTGAAAGCTGTGGATGCCCTGTCAGCCGAACACGGGCAGTTTGATTTCACATAAAATACATTGCGTTCTGTGAGAGAATTCTTTCTGGACCGGAGCTGCAGTACCTGGAGTGTCACATTTATACAATCTATGGTAACTGGCAGATCAATGTATGACACTCAATTTTCATCCAAAATGTCACTTTCAATTCTCAACCCTCAACAAGCAGATTTTCATTTCCCATTTTAGCAAACAGAAGTCATAAGGGCGACCCAGCGTGGTTTCAGGCACTCGAGTAGGCCTGCAAGTATTTTTGACAGGAACCTAACCTACCCGGTGACATTAGCCTGATATTAGCTTATGGAACATTAACGGAGCAGTGAGTGACAGCTGGCCACCCCGAGAGGAAATTAGCCTCAGCGGGGAATGTCGGCGTGATGGTTCCTTAATGAAACTGCCGCCCTGTATGATTGCATATTGAGATGTGGACAGGGGACAGCCTTGTACCGATAAGAGCAGACAGATTTGAGATCCGCCTCAGAGGAAATGAGCTGCTCTGCCATATGTACCGGAGCATATGTGAGGGAGGGGGGGCTTACATCTGCAGCTATGGAGACGTAGCATACCCAAAATGTCATGGTGAAATATGGGTCTCCAGAATAAGCAGCTCACCGGCCGTAGAACATTGATGCAAAGGCAGTGGAATGTGAAAGTCGACATTTGTGGAGGACGTATGTGAAAATGGATGTGTTGTTTCTGTTGTAACACATGGAGGCTGTACACAATACACAAAACAAATCATACAATTAGGGGAGTTCCAATCTGTATAATGTTTTCAGTGTGTTCACCTCACTGAACAATATATGGAAGTGAACTGTTTATCTGTGTTCATAACTGTCATGTTATTCATATTTTAGTATTTACAGGTGCCCCGTGTAACTTTTCCAGGAAACGGTTTGCCGTCTGCTGGTTTCCATGGAGATATTGCTCTTTCACCTTGATTATTCCACTGTATGGAAATAAACTTGGAAAGCACAATGGAGATGGGTTAATGGTCAGATCTATGGAGAAGAACCCTGCATATTCTAAGAATCTTCTCCTGCTTCCATGTGCATGTAGAGCAGTCAGGATGGGAGATTTTTCAGAGGGCGGTGTTCATCCACCCGCCCTGTGTGACCTCTGACCTGTGTGCGTTCATGTGCTTTTGGTCTGTTTGAGACTCCACAGCAGTTATGCCACACTTAATGTTCACTTCATACAAAATATCTTACATTTCTCCAACTTGAGCAAAGACTTAGTGCAGTATAATTTATATTTACGATTCATCCAACTGTATATGAATGTGGCAGTATGGTCAAAGTGTGTGTGATTCAGACTGAAACTTTTTGTCAGTTTGTAAAATTAAGGGTGTTAAATCTTAGTGCAGTATAATTTATATTTACGATTCATCCAACTGTACATGAATGTGGCAGTATGCAGTAGTATTCAAAGTGTTTGTGATTCAGACTGTTTTCTTCTGAAACTTTTAAATAGCAATATGTCAGTTTGTAAAATTAATGGTGTTAGATGTTTGGTGAATGGGAGCAGAACTTGATCATAATGTTTTCAGAATAAATTCTTGGCCCTATTCTCTGTAAAATATAAATAGCATTAGTGGTAAATTATTTAGGCTGAAACCGATATGGCTCCACTCCAGTGTACACCCTGCAGCTTTGTGACCTTTCTCTGGTCATTGTGTGATACTGCTTCAAATTTATGAACACTCTGAAAGTTAGGCCATTTGTGCTCTGAGCCTGTTCTATAATTCAGTCCTATTTAATACTTCTGGTTACTTAAGTTAAATACTGGAGCTGCAGTCTGCACTCCACAATATCCCATTTTAGTCTTTGCCTCATTACTGTGCCAAAAAAACTATTCTTGTTAAAACCTGCACATGTGTGAAAAATGAGAAAAATATTTGATGATACCAGATATAACATTTCAATAATCTCCGGAAATCAGATAATGATTTTGATGTGCGCTCTTTTAACTGCTCACTTTTATCCAGGATCTTAGACTTTTGGTCCTGATCCAAAGCTCATGACCGTAGGTGAGGAAGGAGGAACGTCAATTGATCAGGAAAACTTTGCCTTTAAACTCAGCTTCTCCTTTACACTAGTCTAATATTAGATTTTTAGACTGTGGTGATTTTAGCACTGAAATGATAAAAATGATTTGAAGAGGGTGTATGGACATTAGAATTGTTCAGAACATTGTATGGGGAAGGAGGGCAGAAGTGACTGTTTTCACTGAATCTAATCTTATCTCCAGATTAAAGATAAAAACAGACACATAGCAGCTGGGCACCAACTGGGTTGAACTATAACTCAAAGTTACGGTACAGCAATTACGATCTAGGTATCGATGATATGCCTGGGTCTTTTCAAATCAGAAATCTGAAGCCAGTCCTCTGCCTGTAAAAGTATGGAGGTACTTTGGAGCAGAGTTCAAACAGGAGCATAGTGTGTTATTTGTCTGTGTACCTGCAGAACATTTGATTTTCATTTTGAAATGGAAAATCTAAAATCGGAAAACACTGAGCTGAGGCGCCCTCACCGTCTACTGCACTGCAGGGAGTTTGGTGGTTCCGCTGTCACGGACAGTGGGGGTAACATACATGGACACTTTGCACATCGTCATTCATAGGATTTGTGTGGATAGAGTGCACCTTGGGAGTAGTAGTCTAAGGCAGGGAGGAGCTCCCGGGGATTGGGTTCAAGCTGGCGGTGCACTCACATCAAGCATAAATCAGCACTGAATATTTCCACCACTTCACACCCTTCAGTGGACTTTGTATCCTGCACGTGTATATGTATGAAGAATGGCCATGTGGGTGCACAGCTCACACAGGCTTATGTGCTGAGCATGAGGCTCACCCTGCTGACTGTAAGGAGAGTGCGTTTAGTTCCTGGGAGAGATCACAAGATTATTCAAACTTGCATGGATGA
>JACN01010404.1:0-16448 GCA_000787155.1 Scartelaos histophorus | reverse complement strand
TTCACATGTTGTCCCTTGTTCCACTCCAAGTGTTCCAGTTTGGACCGCGGTGCCCCCTATTGTCGAGGACCTGGACCCCTCCCTCCTTCATGTCCTGGATTAATCTGTCCTCGTCCTGTTAGATCAGTAGTTTCCTTCTGCCAGTAGCCTTGGTCTACAGATTTACAACCTTATTGGCAGTGGACTCATCCTGGCCATCTATGCCTGTCCGTCCATGGGAGTGGATCTCTCCTTCACTGTGGTTCTCCTCGAGGTTTCTCGTTTTTTGTTTTTTTTTGAGATTTTCCTTGCCAATTACCCATTTGCCTGCTTGTTGTTGGACATTCTGTATTTTTGAATTATTCATTAATTATTATTATTATTTTTCTTATTCTGCTTCATTCTCTGACATCTCTGTTTGCTAAATTAACAATTTTGTGAAGCCCGCAGAGATAACTGGTGTTGTAATTTTGGGCTATACAAAAATAAATTGAATTGAAAGTGCACTGAGGGTGTGTATCCTGCTCAATCGACTCTTGGCTCAACATAGAAAAATTCCCTGTCTCTGTAACTGCTGCAGCCTCATAATTTTGGTCTTAAAGTGCTTGTATTAACTCGCTCTGCACGATCCTGCTGTTTTTATTTTGCTATTTTGTCCTTAAATAATATTCCTATTCCTAATATGGAACTTTTCTCCAAATTGGCCCCATGACCGCAAGCACTGTGAGCTTCATTTCACTTGAGTCGCACACCGTTAGTCCACTTATTTAAACAGAATATGATTCATATTTAATTTCACCATTCAAAACATTGAATTGGTATGTGAAAAGTGCTAATTCTTTGTCAGCCTCAAAACCCATCGAATGTTATTTTGTTTGTTTGTTTTTAAGATGTGCCCAAAGTAAATAGTGACACCAACACGAAAAAGTGTAAAAAAACAAAAAACAGCTGTTCTTACTCACCAAGGAGGGTGTTTCCAATGAACTGTGCGCTGAGGCCTATGGTGCTGCTGTTCGTGAGGCCACAGAGAAGGAAAGAAGCTCCCAGTGCCCTTTCCTCAGAGACCTGGAAAAACAAAGGTCATTAAAATAAAAGTTTGTTGAAAATGACAAGTTTTACCTTTCAGTTACAATCCTGCTTAAGATAGAAAAGGTGAAATGCTTTACTTTTTTTTTTTTTTTACAGCACACTTACAGCAGTCATCAGTTGCCATGTCTCTAAATTGCATTTGACTGGTTATACTATTATTTTAACTAAAACATTCCATATTACACTAAATTGATTGTTGTGAGCTTTAAGGCATGTTATAATGTTTATACATCATTAAAACATACCTGGAGTTGTGTTTCATTTTATTCACACATGTCTGAGTAGCCTTTTATTATTAGTGTCCACATCTCCAAAGCTCAAAATTCTGTTCCACCTTGTGATGTCATGTAGTGGTAGTTTTCAAGTTAACAGCTAACTTGTTCCTTTTGTTCAAAGATTGACAATTGCAGGTCTGAACATATCCAAAATATTTTAGTGAGTAAAAAACAGTCGAGCATATCCTGTGTTACTACATGACATCACAAGGTGGAACAGAGCGTTTTCTGTTTGAGAGGAAAAGTCACACTACACTGTTGAAGATGCTCTTTTATTTGCCTAGAATGTTCCAGAGTTAGGCAATGAACTTGAAATTCAGGTATTTCTTTTTAGACCTCAGCACTACTTCCTGTAACTTCAAAAAGCTTTCCTATCCAAGCTTCCACTTCATTACTTCAAATTAAACATAATTTGTATACGTAATTAAAGTTTGTTGAATTTTCTCTGCTGAATATATTTGTATTTGTTGAGCAATTATTATTATTATTATATCATATTAAACTTAAGCAATATATCTCTGTAAGTAATTATATTGCAACAGCAGCAGTTCTTATGAGGGAAAGTGGTAGAGATCTGTGTGTTCTGATGAAGTAGCATTACATCAAACATAAAGGTGCATTGTGTAACTTTACTGACTGAGGCTCCACCACCTGCTTGTATGTGTTTTTAGTAGTGCTTTGGACTGGAATATTCTGCTACAGTATGATAATAAACTTATTATCGCCATCAGGCCAAATTACAGGTGGCATCTGTCTAGCAGTGACTCCAGTAACAGTAGAAATGCACCATTCTAAGTTTGTTTGTTTGTTTTTATCAATTAAAAGTCCTGTAATGAAATAAAAGAAAAGCTGGATAGATGTTTAATGTTATACTGTGCAACATTCTAGACAAAGCAATAACATCTCCATGGAGACAAGCCAGCGGAAGACCAGAAAAGCAGAAAAGTTACGCAGTGCATCTTTAACTCAACATGTGGCTATTCAAGTTGAAAAAAAAAAGTATTCATCAGGTATATATTGTCTAAAACACAAACAAAAATCTCATCAAAATGTCTTAGGCTGAAATTATCCGAGTCAGGAGAACCAGACTGGACTATCAGGAAACTCAGCCATGCATGTGTCAGTTTAAATGGGGAAATCATAGACTGTGTATATCAATAGGCATAGATAACGTGCTAGACGCAGTGTTCCAGTAGAAATGCACCATTCTAAGTTTGTTTGTTTGTTTTTATCAATTAAAAGTCCTGTAATGAAATAAAAGAAAAGCTGGATAGATGTTTAATGTTATACTGTGCAACATTCTAGACAAAGCAATAACATCTCCATGGAGACAAGCCAGCGGAAGACCAGAAAAGCAGAAAAGTTACGCAGTGCATCTTTAACTCAACATGTGGCTATTCAAGTTGAAAAAAAAAAGTATTCATCAGGTATATATTGTCTAAAACACAAACAAAAATCTCATCAAAATGTCTTAGGCTGAAATTATCCGAGTCAGGAGAACCAGACTGGACTATCAGGAAACTCAGCCATGCATGTGTCAGTTTAAATGGGGAAATCATAGACTGTGTATATCAATAGGCATAGCTAACGTGCTAGACGCAGTGTTCCAAATAGGAAGTGTTCATGGGGGCTCCTCCAGCTCCATCGTATCAAATGTTTGTGTTACAGTTTTAGGAACATTGGGCCATTTTTTGATTAATCACGATTATTACGTGTACAGGGAGCAGCTTTTTTTAACTTTCATTCAAACTTGCACACAAAAATGATAATCAAATTTCTGATGCTTTACGATTACATAAATGACATGTAAACTGCAAAACCTGATGTGAGAAATCAGAGGAACTATGATCTTTGAGGATTTCGATTTTTGCATTTTATTTAAATCTGTGTTATAATGTCGTTTCCTCATCAAAAACTTACCTGAAGTTGTGTTTTGTGTCATTTACACATGTTAAACACACAATCCCTGCTTTAGGCACAATAAAGTGTTTTCTCTCAAATGGAAAACACTTTATTGTGATACAGTGGTAATACAGGAAGTGCTCCACTGTGTTTTTAAATGTCATACACCTTCACTAGATTTAATTTTACTTCTAAATAACAACTTTCTTTAAAGATTCATAACTATTGTATTATGAATATAAAATTGTCTGAATAATGAACTGATAAATATAATTACCATGACAAATGTACTTCATACAGAAAAGCCCCATTCAAACCTAGAACCTTGTTGGCACCTTTATAACCTATAAAAAGTTTAACACTCAAAATAAGCTGTACAAAATTGAGTCCTTATATTTTCTTAATACATACATAAACCAAAGGAGCCCAAGCACACATATTTTACTTTTACTGTGCCGTCACGGTTTAACTGCAATAAAAACACTTCGTCACCTTATTTTCCCACATACCACTACTTGTACATTTCAATCTTTCAGCTGACAGAACCAAGTCCCATGTTTTACTCACTTGCAATGTGTTTTTCCTTCATTTATCATTTGTATTAAACTCCACAAATACTTTTAACTGTTTTCATAATACATCTTACACATACATGTCGTCTACCACTAAAACAATATTTGGCCTTCCAAGTGCTACAAGATTGAAACCAGGTCTGAACAGTCAATGTTTATAAAGAAAATACAGTAAACAAAAAAAAAGAATTCAGTATCAATACTACAATACTAGTACTGTATTTAGTATAAAGTTATTTATATGATCAATTAATACCTTGGTATTGATTTAGATTTTTTTTGACAATCTTAAACTAGGAAGCCAAGAGTACAATATAAATAAAATACTCTACTAAATTAAACCTGATGTACCCGAGTTTACTCTTTTAAATAAGTAAGTTTTGTTGTGTTTTCTCCTAAGTCCAACAGAATACTGCAAAGGCATCGCATGAGAATGGAGCTCAACAGTGACCGCTCGCTCTGTGTGTGCGTTTATATGTATATGTGTATATGTGTATATGTGTGTGTATAAATTATTTTAAATATATTTTTTTATTTTATACATGTTAGGTTTATGCTCACCTAACATTATAAAATATAAGAATTATTCTAACAATACACTTTTTGAAATCTCAAATATGAGGAGTTCAAAGGCATCATGGAGGCTAACCAGCTACGTGCTAACTAATATCCATAATGTAGTTGCTTTAAGTCCAAAAAGCACATTTAAAATGCAGGATTCTACAAAATGCTTCAATAACTTCACGGTTTAATAATTTTAGAAAGAGACTTAAGCAAACTTAACTTTTCATATAAACTGTATTTGTTGTTTGTCAGTTGAATTTTTTGTCTTTTGTCAGTTATTCTGAATATGTTTCAAATTATAAACTTTCAACAGATTCCTCTTATTAAAACACAAATTGCAAATCTAATCACAATGGCGACACTTCTCAGAAAAACCTCCGAATCATTCAGCACTACTAGGAACCGGTTAGGCAGATTTAAATATATATTTCCTCCTTTGACAGTTGAAAAATCAGATAATGCATCTTTAATTAAATAAACATGTGGAGGAGCACGAGTTGATGCAGCCGAGTTTTTACCGTAAGTTTCGGTTTGGTTGCTAGGTAACATCCCAAAGCGTAAAAGGACAGGATCTGCGTAGAGGAGAGATCAAACGCTTCCTGCAGCATCACCTCTTCCACCACGGCACATGCACCTGTACAAACATGTCATTACATATTACTTTTTCACCTTTAATCAATGTTGACTATTCATCTAATTCTTTACTTCAGTATGCAAAATAACTGTGCAAATAACCTGCATATTACAAGGAAATACGTTGAAAATACATTAAATATACATTAAATATACAGCTGTGGTGGAATGTAACAAGTAAAAGTGGCTGTACTTAAGTTAAGAGGTATCTGTAGTGGATACTTTTAATTCACTTCTTTGTAGTATAGTATCTGTACTTTCTTTTCCACTACATTTCTGAACAGGAATGAAAAGTAAAACTTTGAGCAAACAAAAATATACAACAGAAAAACTATAAATTCTGTTGTTTCTGTTTCTGAAAATTCAGCACAAATCTTTATTAAAATCACTATCACTTGAAGCTTTATTAGATCTCAAAATAAGAATATTTTTACTTTTCACTCTTTTAAGTACAATTTTAAATAGGTACTTTAATACTTTTACTGAAGTAGATTTATTCATGTGATAATTTTACTTTTGAGTTTGCTTAGTTTATTTTTTCACACAGTATCTGTCCCTCTTTACTCAAAATCAAGTGCACCTTCCACCACTGTATGTGTGATAGCAGGCCAGACATCCAGGTGTTTCATAACTTCAGTACTGAGCAAACAAGAGAGGAAATGTTTGAAACTCGATCTAAAAGTTTGGACAAAACAGTCTGTACCAGTGAATAGTTTCAAGTCGAGAAGAATGCATTCAGAACGTATAGAGATTGTTCCTGCTTCTATGGCAACCCTATAGATGACAATAGACTTACTTTTATAGTCCTTGTCTTTAATGTAGGAGTCGATTAGCAGATTGAATGTGAACCCGTCTGGGAATATGCCATACTGGACCTGCAGAAATAAACAATTATGTAAGATCGACAAAACATGTGTATGCAATATTATGTGGGCCAAGCAGAAGTGAATACTGAGCTCAACACTGACCACCCACTACATTTTCCATTCATTTTACCCATAGGCTTTTCAAAAAATGTAAATATTAAAGACGTATTGCGACATTATGCAAGTATTACACAAGATTATGTGAAATACTTCAATCATTTTATTAAAGTTTATAAAGTTTCAGAAACAGATTTTAAATAAAACTGTAGGTCATGTGGTCATTAGTCACCACAAAGATGTTTTCAAACTTTTAATATACATATTTTATCTCGTTAACTAAAAGGTAAAAGGTAAAAAGCTACTTACTTGAAAACTAGCACAACATGACATCGCAAAGTGGAACAGAACATTTTAAGCTTTGGAGATGTAGAAAGATTTTTGTGCAATACTGGACTTTAATTATCATCACTTGGAGTAGAAAAATCTCTGAGGGTATTAATTGTTGCTGGCACTGTGTGTGTGTTTGTGGGTGTATCAGATAAGTGTGAGAACACATCTGGGTGGTTGCACTTGGTCTGTAATCGTTCAAAATGAAAGAAAGCTTTGATCAGTCTGCCGTGATAAGTTTGTTTACATGAACGCCGCTTCCTTCAGTCCAAACAACATAGGGATGCTTGTCCTGATGAAAACTAAATAAACTTGTACCTTGTTTTGTAACGTGTGCAGGGCCTTCTCCCTTCGGTTGTATTTCAAACATTGCCGGACCCAGCTGTGAATGGTCCAGTCTCGCAAGTACCAACAGTTTGGACTATGACGAAATCTAAAAATATGTTCAAACAAAAATATAGATAAGGTGGAGATAAGATATAGATTTAGGAACAGATCATGGAATCAAGGTGCATTATGTAACTTTTCTAGAGTGTTTTCATGGAAATGTTATTGCTTTGCCTGGGATGTTCGATAATGTTCGATAATATGGCATCAGACTGATCTGTCTGAGCACAAGCAGGTGCTGCCATCAAGTTACAGGGCAGATCTGCGGAGAGGTGAGCTCACTCACAGTAAGAATGCATTATATTTTGCCATTAAATGTCCAATCATGCATTATTTAAAATGAGTCAGATAAACTGGAGTTGGATAGAGGTTGTGGCATTTAAGCAATAATAGAGACAAGCTTGTGGCATTCTGTCTCCAGTAAAATTACATTAGTGCACCTTTAAAGACCCTACATCAGACAAACTTCTAGTGAAAGTGTATGAAGTTTAAAAGCACAGTGGAGCACTTCCTGTATTACCACATGACATCACAAAGTGGAATTCAAAAGAACCTAGCCTAAATATGCAGTGTTTGTGTGTTGTGAAACACAACTCCAGGGATGTTTTTGATGAGGAAACAACATTGTAACATAGATCAGAAAATAGTATAATGTCGACCCTTTAAGTTGGTCCTGAGGTGACCAATTTTGATGCCACCAGCTGAAAGTATTATCACTACACTACAACATGATGCACTGTTATTTGTTAAAATTCATTTAAATACATCCATCCATCCATCTACTCCCTCTTAATCCGGCTGGGTCGCGGAGGCAGCACTGCCCATTACACTGTGCTCCAGACCCAGACCCTATGAACCCCTCTGCAGGTGGTGAACCACAGGAGGGAGGAACTCCCCTACGGTCCCTGATTGTAAACTGTTCATAGGGTGTTGCATGTTTTTGGTTGATGGGGGGAAACCGGAGTACCCGGAGGAAACAAACTTGTGATAAAATTCCAGAGTAAACGGGAAAGATCTGGATTTGCTTCAGAGAGAATGACAAAGGCACAGATAATTAATTTTGAATAAAGCACAATATATATGGTGATACTGCCTATGCACTGGTATGAGCAAGGAACATCACTCTGTAATACAGTCACTCATGCAAATTCAGAAAGAGGAAACTTACTTGTACAAGTAATATTCTGCTTGATCAACTTCTTCGGTAGAAGAGATATTGTCGACAAACTATAAAACAAATGGGAAAAATTGGTGCCATAAAAAAATACATTAATACACATTAAAAATTAAAGTTTTAAGTATGAACTGAACTCACCCGAGACACAGTCAAAGAGCTGACAGGGAGATTTCGGCCATATGTCTTGTCCATAACATTGGCCAATGAAGCTAAAATGCAAAAAAGGCTCCTTAAAAGATGTATTTTTCCCTTGTCAAAGTAAAGACATACCACAGATAAAAACACATCTTAGAAATATTATAAAAAGCTAAATGTAAGTTTTGGTCCTGAATAGTATTTATCACACATACATGAAGTTGTAGCACCCCCATGTGTTCAAAGCTGATCTGACGGTGTGTTTTACAACGGAGCAAAAGATTTCAGGTCTACAGTAGTTCAAGGTGCAGCAAGTCACTATTCTGATAGAGAGTCCCACTCTGCACACAGTAATTACTTTGCTTATAATGTTCCATGGTCTTACAAGTATCTTGCATTTATGAAACTGTGGTTTTATTGCCAATATACAATGAGAAACCTGCTTGTCCCATAAGTTTAATACCACACTGGGGAAGATTTTAGGCAAAGCAAACACATCTTCATGGAGACAAGCAAGTGGTAGATCCTCCTCCAGAAAAGTTAGTGCACCTGACCACAACCATTACCTTTACCCTTTTAAGGATGCTACTGATTCAGTTAAGCTTAGGCCATAATTCAGTTCGAGATTAATTTAGGCCCACAGAAACAATCTCATCATTCAAGGTGAGTTAAAGCATCTCCAAATCCGCAACTCCCGTTTAGTGTTGAGAAGTGTACTTCACAGTACTGTTGTCAGTATTGTACGGATCTTATTCTTACCCAAGTTTTGAGGATCCTGCTTTCTGGCCTCCCAGACTTTGGTATCTGTGTAAGCTGCAGACAGGAGGCATCTTCTCACTAGATCAACATATCAGGTCATATGGGTTATCAAATACCTCTGTTAACCTACATTTGAACTAAAACTATGTATTTATGTATTTAATATGGAAAATGCAATCATATAAAAATTTATACAAAAAAGGTATAAACGTACCAGTGAAAGAAGGTGAAAGATACTTCACTTTGAGAGGCGCAGTCACGCAGCGCGTCCACACGGGGGCCGCCATCTTGGAATGGTGCAAGTTTCCCGAGACAGCGGGGGTGTTGTATATCGGCGAAACCATTTTGATAAGTTTTATTTTGAAAGCAATATTTGCAGAGTTCTGGTAAGTGATGACATCCATATTAATGGTAAATCAAAACTAAATGGCAAGTTGTATTGTATGCCTTTTTACATCACATTTCAAGTAGGCCTACACTTTAAGACAGTCTTCAGACCGCGTTACACTGAAATATCATTTTTCTACCACTAGAGGCCGCAATTTGTCTTCCTTGAGAGAAGAGGCCCCTGCACTCATCCTTGCTGCATTGTGGTTTACAAAGAAAGCACCGTGCAGAAGTGCGCAATATGTTTTTAACTGTATTTAAAAATAGCTGCAACGTTCCTCTGTCTATTAGACTTGGTCAAGACCCTAACAACTTTTGTCAAGTGGCAATATCTAAGCTTAACTGAAATTTATTTGCAGAATTGTATTTTAAGTCATTTATAATTTTCTATACATATATCACGGCTCCATTAGCCCACTTAGTCCATTTCTTTTTTCCCAACATTTGTTTCAGAGGTTTGTGTGGAAAGAGGTGACAGGTTGAGCATGGGTGGGGCAATGTTATTAAACAAAACATGGAAGAATTTAACATCCTCTTGTGTGCCTTCTGTCCAGCAAAACAGGAAACATTCACCTGAACAAAAGCCCACACCGAAAAAAGCCCCATTGCATTTGTAAACAATCTGCCCCTGCACTATAGACATATGTATGTGTAGTATCAATATATATCAAACTCATTTTTTTATGTGAGTTTTGTTATAAATGAGGGTGGGCTTGTAAGCTGTATTATGTTTATTAAGCAAGTAAATTGTACTTGCAAGTTGGATGACAGTGTCTTGCTCAATTACACAACAACAGTCTGCAGAACTAGATGGAGATAGATTCTTAGGGTTGGAATAAATATTTGGATAACTTTTTTCACATAACTTCTTTCAGTTTGCCACTGCTTTTCTCCCTCTAGCTGTCATTGTCTGAAATGTTTCACAGTGCTGCATTGAACCTTTCCATCATCATGGAGACTAAATCAGGCCATGTTACAGGTCCGATCTGTGGAGATGCAACCCCGCTCATAATGACATCATGACATTT
Source organism: Scartelaos histophorus (assembly GCA_000787155.1). Classification (NCBI taxonomy): domain Eukaryota; kingdom Metazoa; phylum Chordata; class Actinopteri; order Gobiiformes; family Gobiidae; genus Scartelaos; species Scartelaos histophorus. The sequence continues at coordinate 6,308 of JACN01010404.1, read as the reverse complement.
CCATAGAAACAAGAAGGTGATGGACCCCCGAATGAAAAGTTACATAGTGCACCTTTAAAGTGCACGTATCTGATACAACGTCTGTAACAGGCTTTTCTCTGTGGAGACGTTATTACTGCAGTATTTACCATAATATGGCATTCAAATTCTTTAGCTTACATTTATTTTTAATTATTTTGAATTCTGATTGGGCTCTCCTACCCAAGGATGAGATCTGTAAGTTGGTCCTGTGGTGTTACTTGCTTGTCATGGAGATGGAAAAGTTTAATGCCATAGACAAAGCAATATTTCAATGTTTCGATATTTCGACAAGCTGGTGACAGACTCTACTGGAAAAGTGGCATAGAATGGGGAGAATGTTCTCATATTTCATTGCAGTTTGATTTCATTAAAGGTCATGTCTTCTCTGAGTTTTCTTCTGTTCTGTGTTTCAGTTGTGTAGTGGGCTGCGTGACGCTTTAATGCACATCTTCTCTTCATGCTGTGGTTGCTGTGTTATAGAAATTAAACTTCTTTCTCTTGCATTTATTTTGGAAGGATCTGACCTGTGACTTAGTCTGATGGTGTTTCGTGCTAGGCATGGAGATAGACAAGTTTAATGCCACATAGCAGAGCATTCTAGGCAAAGCAATAACATCTCCATCGAGACAAGTACATGTTTGTTGTGCTTAAGGAACTTCTTTATCTTCCATTTATTTCTGATTTATTTTATTTTGAATTCTGATCGGGCTTCCCTCTCCAAGGATGAGACCTGCAACAAAAGTTACATAATGCACCTTTAGTCTGCTATACCTGTTGAGTATTAAAGTGTGTGTTCTCATAGGTTACTGCAGTTTAATTTCACTCTTCTCTATGTTTTCTTCTGTTCTGTGTTTCAGTTGTGCAGTGGGCAGCCTGATGCACGTCTTCTCTTCATGCTAAAGGCTAAGGGCTGGGAATGAACCATTAAGGTGAGGGGAAAGGAAAGGAGAGGAGGATGTGAGAACTTCCTCAAACTATTTGCAGTTTCAGCCCATGGACGTGGTGGTCGTCATGGACAGAAAAGGAGAAGCTGCTCTTCTGCATTTTGCAGGAGCAGAAATGACTGTTTACCTGAGCGGGGGAGCGGCCAGTGGAAAGAAGGCATGACATTTCCAGTAACTGTAAACTACTGATGACCACTATTGTGTTTTGAGGTATGAAATAAATGTAGAATCCCTGTTAAATGGGCACTATGTCACTTTTCTGGTGAAGAATCTGCCACTTTGGTTTTATTGATTTGCCTGGAAACTGAGCTATTTCCATTGAATGGAGCAGTAGATGACATCAGACAAAATTACATGTTAGGTCTGTGGAGAGGCAACCCCACTCAGAGTAACAATGCAATGTTTTTGAGCAAAAAAGCACCCTTAAAAGAATAAATGTAAGGTGAGTACATAATACATAATGTATAATAAAATGTAAAAATGAAATGTTGTAAATGCTGCCTGCCCAGGTAAACATCATTTCTGCTACGGTAAGTTCATTTATACAACACAAAAGGCTGAAAAACACTGCTAGATATGTTAATTACATTCCCACTTCATTTAACTGATCCACCTTGTTCTGCTTTTATTTGCCCATGATGACCAATAACAGGAAATAATATCAATGTGGTGTTATTGGTGGCATGGGCTTTAGTCCATAGGACATGTTTTGCATTGTAAAATTATTACTTAACTGAGATTAAAGGTCCTAAAGTTGGAATGTCAACATGGCTCATCAAAGTTATGCTTTGTTTCATTCACATGTTTCTGTATTTGTTTGTCTACATCTGCAAAGCTCAAAATGTTGCAAAATTCCATCTTGTGATGTCATGAAGCTGTAGTTTTCCAGTTACAGCAATTTTTTTACCTTTTGTTTACTAGAGATTGGAAATTTCAGAGCGGAAATCATCAAATTCTGATTCTAGTAAAGGTATATGGGGCAAAGAACATTATAACACAGATCAGAAAATAGTGTAATATGGGCCCTTTAATTCTTTGAAATCCCTGGCCTCTCAGGTGAGCTCTATACATCATGACACGTCTTCTTTACGATATTCAAACTTTGTACTACTTTTATTTTTCTCTATTTTTAGGGGAAGCTCCTGCAACCTGCCGAAACAAAGCTTTATTGTGAGACTTATGAAGCCTTTGTCTGGGACACCCACTGTGTCCGTCAGCGGCGTTTGATCACAACCTAAAAGAGAGAAGAGGAGAGGTGTTTTCTCTTCCCCTTCCTCTGCTTTGAAACACAACCAGGAGGAGACAGGCAAGTGCGCTGTAACTCACAGCAACCACTTCTGCTCATCGCTAAAGAAAAGTCAGTTTAACATTCTGGACACAAACCACAAACTTCAGACAAAACAGTTTATTTAAAAGATTTTTGTTACATTTAAAACTTTAAAAAATCAAAATAAAATAAAACTGCAGTTATGATCATGATTAAGTTATTTAAATATATTACTATTCTATAGGATCACAATTAAAATGTATTTGTAATTCAGTGACATGATTCAAAATCTGACTGCAGCCTCATCACAGAACAATTTACAGTACATTTTGTTCTTTAATCAACAGAAAAACATAAAAAACAGATAAAAAAAATATAAAATTCACGCCCACTTTAAAGCTTCCATCTGTAACTACACTGACAAACCCCCTGATCCCTCATTGTATTCTCACATGTCACCACTTGATGCTATCTACATTACTGCTGTTTGACAGAAGAAGACCAAATCTGCCATCTGCTGGTCAAAAAGAATCAAACAAACGTACAGATAGTAGCTTTAAATAAAACTGATTACAATGAAAATGGTTCTGATTCAATGTTAGTTTAACCAAAAAATCTATTGATGCTATTGATAAAAAAAAAAAATAATAATAATACAATAAAATTCACAGCTTTTTCAAATCAACCCGTGACACTTAACCCGTGATATTTTCCATTCTTTGGTTCGATGCACCTACACGTCTCCTCTGTTCCTCACACATATTTTTGCGTTTCTCTCATTTTCAGTCTTCTTCCTCATTCCGTCTACCTCCAACTTCCACTGACATGCTATTATAATCACTCTCACCCTTTTCTGACCCGTTTTGGTTCCTCTCTCCTTCACTCAGGCGACTTGACTCGGTTTTTACAGTTAATTCATGATCATAAGGTTTTCTACAGTTTTGAGATGTTTCCTCCAGCTCTACAAAATCATGGGTACGACACTGTTGCTGTTTGTCTGTGTCTTCGCTCTCCTCTTCCATGGGTTCGTTCTGGGCTTCTTCAGGACTGTACTGACTTCCTCTGTACAGACTGTCTTCATCCTCTTCTTGTCCGGAGCTGCCGGGGAGGCTCTCTCCGTCGGACTGGGTCAAATGCAGCCCCTGGTCCCCCGCGGGCTTCTGGGACAGGTCAAACGGCTCCTCTTGGCTGAAGTGAGAGATCAGGCTGACGGAGGTGGGCAAGCAGAATCTACCTCTCTGTCTGAACACTAGAAAACAAAAGACAGAAAGTATTTGGTGAAATTAAAATACGTTTTGATGTGTAGATTTGTAGCCACAGCTGCCCTGGAAGTGAAGCTGCAAATCTGCGTTATTAACCCCTCTGACCACCACCTACACTCACACACACCACTTTCATATCAAGGTGGGTGAAGTGTCTTGCCCAAGGACACAATGACAGAATTTGGTCTGAGCGAGAATCAGAAACTGTCACCCCTTTAATTACACATTAGCTTTAATATATTACAAATTTCAAACTTTCTGGCAGTGGAGACAGAAATTTGCGCTTGTTAAATCAATTATTTCCACTGGCAGATTTTTTGGACTGTGTTTGAACATGATGTGGGAGTGATTGGTGGCTTGGTTTGCTGGTCAGATTTTCATTAAATTTTTCTTATATACTTTCTGAAATGAAAAAAAAAAAAGTTGGGCAATGCAGCTTTAAAAGTGCACTATTTAACTTTTTGGTCAGAGGTCTATCACCTGCTTGTGTCCTTAGATTTCCTTTAATTTACTCAATTACAGGTTACATTAGTGCTCAAAAATACCTCATAAACAGGCATTCTGACTGTGAGCAGGGGGCTTCTACACAGATCTGACCTGTAACTTGATTTGTTTTGGTCTCCATGAAGATAGAAAGGTTTAATACCATACTGTGAAACATTTCAGAAAACCCTAACCCTAAAATCTCTATGTAGAAAATCATTTGATGGACCCTCCACCAGAAAAGTTACACAATGCACCTCTAAACAGAAGAACTAACTAACAGATGTTGTTTTTCTGCGGTGTGTGGAGGCTTACATCTCTGGTCCAGGCCTCGGTCCATGATGCCGTGTTTGACCTTCATGTGTCTGGTCAGGTTTCCCTTCAGGGTGAACTTACTGGGGCAGTACAGACATTTGAAGGGTTTACTGTCCGAGTGCAGGTGCATGTGGCCCATCAGGTTGTGCATTCTGTTAAACTCTTTTCCACAAAGCTGCAAAAGATAAACGACATGATCACAAATGTACCGCACACTTTTGTAGTGTGCAACATATTGGAATGGACAGCTTACGTACATTACAACCATACAGTATAACACTTTAATGCCATACTATGGAACATTCTGGGCAAAGCAGTAACATCACCATAAGAGAAGCAGGTACTGGACCCTCTATCAGAAATATTACATATTGCACCTTTAAAAATACTTGTTTTTCCTCAATGCAGTTTGGGAATAAATGCATTTTTAATGGCAAAGCAAGTTAGCACCTTTATTCATTTGTTTATGCATTTTGTTCATATATTTAATGTCTCTTTTCGGAATACCATTCTGTTTTTGTGCATGATTTAAGTAAAAATACAGCAGCGGTTGTACAAAGGGCCCATATTACGCAATTTTCTGATATAAATATTCTGTTATAATGTTTCCTCATCACAAACATACATGGAGTTGTGTTTTGTTTCATTCACTCGAGTTTAAACCCGGCATATTTACACTGAGCTCTTTTTTCAAACTGGAAGCACTCTGTTCCATGTCCTGATGCTGTGTTTTAATATATGAAATGCACCACTGGGTTTTTAAACTCCATACACCTTCACTAGAATCATTTGGATCATTTCAGCCCTGAAACTGCCCATCTCTACTGAACTTAAAGTAAAATGTAGATGTTGACTTGTAAATGAGCACTACTTGACATCACAAGGTGAAACGAAGCATTTTGAGCTTTGGAGATGTAGATGTAGTAATAATATACTGTTACTCAAACATGTCTGAATGAAACAGAACACAACTCTAGGTATGTTTTTGATGAGGTAACAATATTATAACATGGTTTAAAGCTTACAAGAGTCAATTTAGCATAATACAGGACCTTTAAATCTTCTAATCCCCCAAAATGAATTGCCCATGTTTATTTGACCTTTGTTTTATGTTATTTTTACATCCAGTTCTGTTTCCCAAACAAAAGCCCAGTGTCAGCCATGCTGGTTTTGTTTTGTTTTTTTCTGCCAACAATTCTTCACAAACTTTCTCAGAACGCAGAATAGTTGTAACTCTACACGACTTCACCATGAATGAGTGCAGCAGACACACCACACCCTCCCTGCACTTTGATTTCCTTTTTTTCTATTCTGTGACTCTTGGACGCGCATTCGGGCACACGCGTTAGCATAACACGAGAGGAAGCCCCGTGCAGACAGGAGCTGGACATGGAAGGGCCGCTCCTGTGCTGTCCTTCCTCTGCATTCTTTCTTATGAGGGTGGTCCTTTCCTTCAGGAGGAGAGAGGGACTGTAAACTGTCCAAGAGGGCCGTGAGAAAACAGGAAGCGCCAGAGAAAGCGAGATGAAATCTATTTGAAGGGCCTGTTCTCGGGAGAGGCTGGGGGCCATTGTTGGAGAGGCGATATCCTTCCTATGAACGAGGAGGGTCCCACTGCCAAAAGCCTCCCTGGTATCTGGTCCCTGCCTCCAGCCAAGCACCGACTCAAGGTCAACACAGGCCCAAGGCTTTTTATAGCAGCTGCTGCATGGGCTAAATATTACAGATTTGGAATGTGAATAATGAGGCAAATGAGGCAAATGAGGCAAATGCAATAAAAATGTCATTCAAGGTACAAAAGCACATGATTGTTTATTCCTATTTTTTTATTTACACGTTGGTGTGAATTTCAATGGACTCATAAAATATAAAGAAGATTAATCTTCAAATGTAACTGATTGAATGTAAGGCCCATTTGAAGCCTGACAAGCCTCTCATAATGTCAGAATTAATTCATGTAAAGGCGCACTGCAACCTCATGACTTAAGCACTGCGTAACATTTTTAGTGGAACGTC